>MU788089.1:46786-71349 GCA_026770625.1 Nicotiana glauca | reverse complement strand
AGCCATAGCTTTTGCTAGTAATCTGAATGAGAAAAGTTCAGAAGCCACGAGGAGACTCAAAGAAAGCCTTCGAGAATTCCCAGCTACAACGTGGAACGACGTCTACAACAGGTATAGCACAAAGATGAGGATCGAGGAAGATATCATCTTGTGACCTAAAACAGATGAGAAAACAAGTTCAAGGCGTGTAGAGAATGAAATGAGATCCGGTAAAAATAGGTACGATCCTTATATGGGACCTGCGGGTAAAGACTCAAGGTCAAAACAAGAAAGGTACGATCATAAACCCAGACATAGGGAATCAGGCTCTTCATCAAGGTTTAGCAATGATCGAGGCACACGTGGACAGCACGATGACAATGGGAGTTTGAAGGCAAGGTTTGGTAGTTACAATTTTAATGTAGCTACTTCCGACCTCATGGCTATTTGAAGAGGCATGGGAGATAAGGTACGGTGGCCGAAGGAGATGAGATCAAACCCAAGTAGAAGAAACCCTGATCACTAGTGTGAATTCCATAATGATCACGGACATAAAATCGCAGATTGCAGATTTCTACAAAGTGAGGTGGATCATTTGTTAAAACAAGGATATCTCACTGAGTTATTCAGTGAGAAAGGTAAACAAGCATATATGAAAAATAGACAGGAGCCCCCGAAGCTGCCCTCTCCTAAACGGACAATCAACGTTATAAGTGGAGGAGAAGATATCAATGGTGTCTCGTATACTGCAGCCAATAAAATATCCAAAATGACGATCACTCATGGAAAGCGGTTACGACATGTGCTGGAGGAGGAGAATATCACGTTCAGTGACACTGATGCAGAAGGCCTCATGACTCCACATAACGACGCACTGGTAATATCATTACTCATACATGATACTAATGTGAAACGTGCTCTGATTGATCCAGGTAGTTCCGTAAATATTATTTTGATACGAGTGCTACGCGAAATGCAAGATGAGGACAAGTTGGTTCCAAAAGCACATACTTTGTCAGGGTTTGATAATTCTAATGTCATAACCAAGGGCAAAGCGATCCTTACCACTTTTGCAGAAGGTGTTGTCAAAGATACTAAGTTCCAGGTGGTAGATATGGAAATGGCTTATAACATAATCCTTGGGAGGCCATGTATCCATGATATGGATGCTATACCGTCAACGTTGCATCAAGTTATTAAATTTCCCTCACCATGGGAAATTTGCCAGATCAGAGGTGATCAACAAACATCCAGGAGTATAAACTCCATTGCAGATTCAACTGTTCAAAGCGAAGCCAAATAGCAATTACAGGATTCAATTAAGGAGGGAGCAGCTTCAACCTTAACGGAAGAAGGAAAAACAGTCGTGGATTCAAGGCCTGACACTATTTAAGAACTAGAGGAAAACGAGAACATTAAAACAACGATCGAAAAGTTAGAGGCTGTGGTTTTATTTATACACTGGCCCGAGAGGAAAGTGTATATTGGAGCAAATCTCAGCCCAGAGGTAAAACGTAAGTTAATTGAATTTTTAAAATCTAACGCAGATTTTTTTGCTTGGTCCCATTCTGACATGACAGGGATACCATCGGAGGTCATGACTTATAAATTGAATCAAGACCCACCACATCCCCCAGTCAAGCAAAAGAAACGAAAGCAAGGGATTTTTAAGAATCAAGTGATTCAAGAAGAGGTTCAAAAATTGCTCAAAATAGGATCAAATCATGAGGTAAAGTATCCTAACTGGTTGGCTAACACTGTTGTGGTTCCTAAGAAGAATGGTAAGTGGCGCGTATATGTGGATTACACAGATCTTAATAAAGCATGTCCGAAGGACTCTTTTCCTTTACCACATATAGATCAGTTAATTGATGCTACTGCAGGACATGAACTATTAAGTTTTTTAGATGCATACTCAGGTTATAACCAAATCAAAATGGATCCAGAAGATGAGGAAAAAACATCTTTTATAACAGACAGGGGGACTTATTGTTATAAAGTAATGCCCTTTGGTCTTAAAAACGCTGGTGCAACGTATCAGAGGTTATTTACTCAAATGTTTCAAAAACATTTAGGTAAAACCATGGAAGTTTATATAGATGACATGTTAGTTAAGACTCAACATTCAGAGGATCATATATCATATTTATGTGAAGCATTTAGAATTTTACGAAAATATAATATGAAATTGAACCCAGAAAAATGTGCATTTGGTGTGGCATCAGGAAATGTTTTGGGTTTTTGTTGTTTCTAACCGTGGTATTGAAGTAAACCCAGCCCAGATTAAAGCTATTGAGGAAATTCCTGATGTACTTACAAATAAAAAAGAAGTTCAAAGACTGACAGGGAGGATCACAGCCTTGGGAAGATTCATCTCAAAATCATCAGAAAAGTGTTTCAAGTTTTTCTCAGCCCTTAAAAATCAAGATCACTTTGAATGGAATGAAGACTCTCAACAAGCACTTAGAAACTTGAAGACATATTTGGCAAATCCACCATTGTTAGCAAAACCTAAGGCTTGTGAAAGGCTCTTCATCTACCTTGCTGTTTCAGAAGTCGCGGTAAGTGCTGTTTTGGTTCGGGAAGAACAAGGTAAACAATCTCCTATTTATTATGTTAGTAAATCTTTGTTATATGCAGAGACACAGTATCACAATTAGAGAAATTAGCACTAGCTTTAATCATGGCATCTAGAAAATTGAGACCATATTTCCAGTGTCACCCAATTACTGTAGTAACTGCATTTCCCTTACGCAATATACTACATAAACATGAATTGTCAGGAAGGTTAGCTAAATGGTCTATAGAATTAAGTGAATATGAAATCACGTATCTACCCAGAACAACAATAAAATCCCAAGTACTGGCAGATTTCGTGGATGATTTTAGCCAAGAGATGCAATTAGAAGCAGAAAAAGAAGTTCAGGTACTCAATGGAGCAAATCCAGGAATATGGACTTTATTTAATGATAGATCGTCTAACATTAAAGGTGCAGGGCTAGGAATTGTTCTAGTACCACCCACGGGAGAAATTATTAGGCAAGCTATTAAATGTCACTCCATAACTAATAATAAAGTAGAGTATGAAGCTGTGATTGCAGGTATGGAATTGGCACGAGAACATGGGATAAGTCAGGTGGTGCTCAAAAGTGATTCTCAACTCGTGGCTAATCAAATGCCGGGGACTTACTCAGCCAGGGAGGCAAGGATGCAGCAATACTTGGAAAAGGTAAGGGAACTGATAAAACAGTTCCAGTCTTGGAAGGTTATCCAAATACCAAGGGATGATAATGTTGAAGCAGATGCCTTAGCGAACCTTGCATCCGCAGCTGATATAACAAAAGAAGCCAATGCCTCAGTTATACATTTATTTCACTCGGTTCTAGAACCTGATAAGAACGAGGTAAATTTTAATAATCTAACTTGGGATTGGATAAATGAAATTGTAGCTTTTTTACAGTATGGTACCGTGTCTGATGACAAGACAAAAGAATATGCACTTCGTAAAAAGGCAGCTCGTTACTATTTAAAACAAGGTAACCTTTATCGAAAGATGTTTGGTGGCCCATTAGCGAGATGCCTTGGACCTTCTCAAACGGAATATGTAATGAGAGAAATACATGAAGGACATTGTGGAAATCACGCAGGAGAAAGGTAACTGGTAAGAACTTTGATCAGGGCAGGATATTGCTGGCCCAAAATGGAAGAAGAAGCAACGAGGTTCGTATCTAAATGTGAAATGCTAGAGATACGGTAATAATATGAACATGCCTGCCGAGTTGTTACATCAGGTTATTGCACCGTGGCCGTTTATGAAATGGGGAATGGACATAATGGTACCATTGCCTCAAGCTAAGGGACAGGTAAAATTTCTACTTGTACTTACTGACTATTTTACTAAATGGGTATAAGAAGGAGCATTTAAATAGGTACGAGAAAAGGAAGTCAAGGATTTTATTTGGCGTAACATCATTTGTCGGTTTGGTGTGCCAAAAGAAATTGTATGTGACAATGGTCCACAATTTATCGGAACTCAGGTCACAGAATTCCTTCAAAGTTGGCAAGTAAAAAGGATAACATCAATACCATATCATCCAGTAGGGAATGGACAAGCGGAATCGACAAACAAAGTTATCGTCAATAATTTAAAGAAACTATTAGAGGAATCAAAGGGTAACTGGCCTGAAGTATTACCTGGATTCCTATGGGCAAATCGTACAACCACGAAAACAAGCACAGGTGAGACCCCCTTTTCCTTGGTTTACGGGGCTGAGGCACTTATCCCAGTTGAGATAGGGGAGCCAAGCACGAGGGTGTCCCAAGCAATGCAGGAATCTAATGATGAAGAGATGCGGGTCAATTTAGATCTGTTAGAAGGCAAGAGAGAGGCTGCATTAATAAGAATGGCCACAAAAAGCAAGTGATCGAACGATATTACAACAGGAAAGCCCGTTTGCGATACTTTAAAATTGGGGACTTCGTGCTTAAAAAGGTCTTTCAATCTACAAAGGCAGCCAACACTGGTAAGTTAAGTCCAACTTGGGAAGGGCCCTATAGAATTCATGATATTGCAGGGAAATGAGCATATGCGTTGGAGACAATGGACGGGAAAATACTTCCCTCACATTGGAATGCTGTTCATTTGAAGAGATATTACTTCTAAGGAAAAACACTTGGTCAGGTATCATTATGTTAGATTTTATTTTTTGAATTATTAACAATTTTTTGACTAACGATTTTAGATGATAGGCAAAACGCTTACCCGTACTAAATGATGAGTCACGACCTATAAGGCAAAATGGAATACACTAAAATTCCAGGCCTGGGGTTACAATAATTCTGATAGAAATATACACGGGTAAAGCAGTCTTCATCTATAATCATACCTCGAGTCCCGTACGTATTTCCTTTTCAGAAAAGGGGCCAGATAAAGGAAACTATCAAGTTCTTGAGGCTTCGTACTTCAACACTCAAACACTTGGGGGACTACATATAATATACAGTCACGTGTATATAAAAGGCAAAGAAGATGGAGTAAAATCAAGCCTAAAAGAAGTCAAGTGCAGAGTGGAAGCTAATGAGTCATGGCATTTCATCATAGTATTATTTCCGATGAGAACAATGGAGTCACCTCTCAAACCCTTCCTAATGTTTTGGAGCTAAGGGAAACCCACTATACTTCATAAATAGTTAGGGTGAAGGCTGTATACTAAAACGGGTTATAAGGAAAAATCCTGTATCTATTGTTCTATTTTTTTTGTGTGAATCTGTTACAAGAAAAATAATTACGAGAAAGTTATAGATGTAATTCAAATACATGTAAGGAATGAAAATAGTTAGGGTGAAGGCTGTATACTAAAATAGGTTATAAGGAAAAACCCTGTATCTATTGTTCTATTTTTTTGTGTGAATCTGTTACAAGAAAAATAATTACGAGAAAGTTATAAATGTAATTCAAATACATGTAAGGAATGATTTACAACTTGTCAAAGTTCAAGAATAAAAAATTGTTTAAGTTATTTCAAATATATATGTATGTTCCTATTTCTTATATCGTATAAAATACCATTATGAAGTTGAGATGTCTTCTTCATCAAGTGTCAATATATAAAAGGGCCCTCTTTTATAAAACTCATGTTATTTAATCGTGAGAATAATGAAAGCATTTTCAGAAAATAAAAATGCAATCTATTCTTTAAGTCCTACAAAAGTAAGATGCATGAATAGAACAGATGGGAGTTTGAAAAAAAGAACTTCTTAAATATTAAAAATCAAGTATAAAACTTGATCATCAAATCAAAAGTGCCCCTTAAACTAAGCTTGGGGACTTGAAGTCTTAAAAAACTCTAAGTCAGGAGTTCAATTACAAAAAGTTATTATAAGAAACCAAAAACTTTGAACATAGACTTCCAGAGGGGCACCTAGAAAAAGGGAAAACCTCAAATTACAAAAAAGAACCTTTTAAGGTAAAAGAACTGAAGAGGGATCATGTAAAGGCTCAACTGCACTTGCATCATCAACAGCTAAGAGTTGATATTCAGTCATGGTATTGGCAACATCCACGGGCAAAACCTCAACTTGACTAATGGCAATAGGCGTGGAAGAACTTAAAGGAAGTGCAACACTAGCAATGATCTCATCAGACACAGGAGTCTCAGGTACAGCAAACACGGGGACTTTAGATATAGGAACTTCATAAATGGGAGCTTCAACCAAAGAAGACTCAACTAAAGAAGTTTCATTTGAAGGAACCTCAATCAGAGGGTTTTCAACTACGGGAAGACTAGTTTCAGGAGTGAAAAATCCGGTGGCTGTTGTGCTCTCTCTATGGCTTCATTTACCTTAGCCAACTCAGATCCAAGGTTAAAATCTTCCTGTCTCACCTCTACCAAAGTGTCACGGCGGGTCTTGAGAAAAGTCCAACTCACTTCAATGTTGGAGGATTCCTCAATAAGTTCATAATCCCTCTCCTAGGTCGTAACTTCATTCTTGAGCTCCTCATTCTTAAGCAAAATAAAATCATGAGATGACTGCAATAAGGTGTGAGAATTTTCCAAAGCACGAACTTTGTCTGCAGAGGCTCGCAAATCTTCTTGTACTCGAGTAAGCTCCTGTGCCACCTCTTCTGCATGTATTTGCTTCTAAGCTAACAAAGCTTTTAGAGCTTTATTTTCATCAGCAACCATGGATAATTTCTCCGCAAAAAGTTCTTTTTCTCTCTTAGACTGATCTGAAGTAGCCTTGACCGTTGCCAATTCAGAGGTAAGAGTTTGGACTTGTTTCTCCAGGGAACTTTTTCCTTTCTCTAAAATTTCCATATCAATCTGTAAACTCTTGAACTGGCCCTTCCAATTGTTGGCCTCCAATTGAGAGTCACGAGCAGATTCTTCTGCGTCATGAGCAGTTTTCTCTAGGTTACGAGCCAGTTTCTCTAAAAGAGGAACTCGATTCATAAGCTCAGTACCAATGAAGTTGACATGTTCATATAAAAAAAAGAGATGAGATTAAAAGCTACCAAAGCAAAAATCTTGATGAAATAAAATAAACAATACCTTCAAATTGGCATGAACAATGTCATTCAAGAGAGTCATATTACTATGACTCTCAAGTTTGGCTTTCTCGACAGAGCCGATCTGTCACGCCCCAACCTCGGGAGGTGCGACCGGCGCTCAATCAAGTGAACCCGACTGAGCAAGCCTGCTATGTTTCATTCTACCCAAACTAGTTCATAAATAAAGAGGGGATATTATCCCATTTAGTTTTCAAAATATTACAAGTTTACAAATTTTAATGAAAAACATGCTTGTCAAGTACCAACATTTCTATCCCGGACTCCCAACATCAACCTCCACCCATAATAGTCTACTGAGCCTCTAAATACAAGATAAGAGCAATAGAGAAATGCCGGTAACAAGGCTCCGGCTATACCTCAAAATGTATTTAGAAAATAAAAGGAACAAAAGATACATAACATGACCCTGGGATGGAGTAGGGCTCACCAACACAGCTGAATGAAAGTAGAGGAGGTGCTACCGCCGGTGGACTGGAGTACCTACTGTAGAACCACCTACAATCATAACATGATTGTAGCTCCCCCGGCAAAAGGGACGTTAGTGCCGTCGAATAGCACTAGTATGTAAGGCTAAAAGTACTATTTCAGAGTAGAATATCCATACAAGCAAAGAATTCACAAACAATAAGTCAAGATCAACAATATTCTAACACCCAATTATGAAACATGTTGGTCCTCTACTTTATGAAAATAATATATATACTTTTTGTTTGGTTGGGAGATCTCTAGCACCGATATAATATTTACCACCGTCTTTGATAGCACGGAGTCCGATCACGACCCGATCGGCTAAGTCATCCCTTTTTAGAGACATATACCAAATCACAAATTTCCAATTTTTTTGATTTCCCAGGTATCAAATTTCCAAATTTATTGATTTCCAACACTATACCACCATGCGTACGGCATGGTGTCCGATCACGGCCCGATCGGCTAAGCTTCCTTCCCAAATATGCCGTGTGGGTTGGCGTTACCAAATTTCAATGTTGCCAAGATCATCCCAGTTAAGGGGAATAAGCTCGATGCACCCCTAAACCGGCACATGTAGTTTCAGGAATGAGTCTTATGACCCACCCTTCCTCGGTGTTGCTAAAGATACTCCCGAAAACATATTTGATTCAATTTAGTATTGCACACAATTGCAGTATAAATACAAGTATACAAATATGTCATAAACGCAACCATGCTTACCTCAATCTCTTTCACAATTTATAGATTCCCATTAGTATTTCCAGTCACCAACAACAACAGTATTTCCTTGGCTCATTTGGCCATTCACAAGATTCTTTATTCCTGGCACGATGGCCGTATTAGGTTTTTCACATTTTCATCCCTTTATTTCCAAAGATCACCAACCAATATCAATATACCAAATATTCCGGAAATTTTGTATTTTCAAATCCAACAGAGATAGAATTATCAAGCATAAAGGACTCTTCCCAAATAGGAATATACCAACCAACAATTATATCACACCTTGAGCGGATCGTATCTGTAAGGCAAAGCATTATATAAAACAGCCACTTATGGGCGTAGTTCGGGTACAAGACCGTTAGGCCATTCTACTTTTGGAAGTTAGCTCATAAGATTTGAGACTATTTTATATTTATTTCACCCTTCCTTATTCGATTCATTTCCATATGTCATTACATCTCATCAACAAGTAGACAAAATCAACCAAGTCATTTAATACACACAATAGCAACTAGGAGCAGTAAACAGAGCAATTCTTCTCACCCAATTAGCATGCTAACTTCTTTTGAGAGGCGACTCAGGACTATACAATTTTTGGTAGGTAAACCATACTTAAACTTACAAACAAATATGGAATTCACTTCCGAGAGAGAAAGTTTAGCCTACATACCTCGATTGAGCTTTCCTTAAGTCCTACTATACTCCGAGATTCTTAGCAACGTCAATATCTTAGGAACATGACAAATCGAACCACAAATTAGAGAGGTGATCATATTTCTAGTTCATTTGAGCATATTTTCAAACACTAAGTGGGTGTTATGCTTTTAAAACCATTTTGTGAAAGATCCTACCATCCCTCATCCCATCCTTAGCTCAAGACCTAACAAAATACTCTTAAGAACTCATGCATGAAAGATATCCACTTCTATCCTCATCAATTACCCTTCTAATGGTCTATCCTAGTTATATCTGGAAATTAAGAGCTGGGATTTTAGACCCTTACCTTTTTGGAAGATGACCAAGGTGCCTTTCTTGATAAATCTTCAAGGTTTAAGCAAGATATTATGGAGAAATATTGATGAAGAACTCCTTCTCCCTCTAGGACCCCTTCTCGGGTAGGGTGTAATATATCGACATGGGGTCAGGTTATAAAATTAGAAAATTGGAGCCCCGAGTCAAGTATGCAGTCGCAGAGTAAACATGCGGTCCGCATAATGGACCGCAGAATGCTCCCCAAAAACTAAACATTCTGACTCGGTCTGCGGTAAGAATGTGGTCCGCATTTATGTTCTGCGGTCGTAAAGTGCACCGCAGAACTAACCCTCGCACAAGTCAAAGGAAAATATGCGACGACTATGCGGTCCGCATTTCGATTATGCGACCACATTTCGACCGCATTACTGACTTCAATTTTAACCAACATTCTGCCTCACTCTGCGGTAGATATGCGGTCCGCATTTCAATTATGCGACCGCATTATGGACCGCATTTCTTGCATTTTTCTGGAAACTTATTGTCTTTTTAATGCATTATTCAATCCAAAAAGGCCCGCGTCGCGTATTTACTAATTTCTAACACATGATCCTAACTTGGCACCATGGGATCCGGGTTTTCGAGTAGGAATTTCACGGGGCCTTACACGATCAGAGGTGCAAGCCAAGTGTCAGCTTGCCCAGACTTCCTCAAAAGGCTGCCATTAGCGGGAACTTCAATGGTCACGCTCCTCATAGCGGAATTTCTACTTGTGGAACCCACTTCTGTGTGATGAACTATATGAGGAGTGATTATTGAAGGAGGGGCCTTAGAGGAAGGCATGGAAGTAATAGATAAGTGAGGCAAATGAACAATTACGGGAACGGTAGAGGTAAAAGAAGACAGGGGAAGCTCATCTAAAACCGGTCCTAAAGAACCACTATTAAAACCCCTGATAAAAAACTGGCTTATGGAGTCAACAGTATCAGACGGGGGAGAAATGTCATCATCAGGAATGACTACTAGAGTAACAACGGGTTCGGAAAGGGGCAGGTCAGGAGAGACATTAATCTCATCATCAGAAACAATTCGTCTCCTGGCTCGTTGTCTAGTTACCAGGGAGCCCTCACCCTCTCCTTCAATATCATCTTCAAGGACCGATTTTCTTTTCTCAGACCTCGGGAGAGCTGAAATGTCTTGATTCGATCATAGGAATATGTCTTGGCCACGAGATGCCAAGACAACCTCAAGAGTAACTCCTCGAGTGGCAAAACCTAAGAAAAGGAAGGTTAAAAAAGCCAAGACAGTGGAAATACTTAAGGTAAAAAACATAAACTCTTACTATGAGTCTTTGGTTTCCAACCGTAGCGACTATAAAGGGTTTTCCACGTCCTACCTTCCATTGGTGCAACCTTCAAAAGTTTTTCTACCCAACCACGGATATTGGATACAGATTCAACAATACACATGGTTGCTGAAAAAGAAGCACAATAGTAAAATATAGGTAAGGTTGAAAATACAAAGGCACGGAGATATTTAATACTCACGTGCAAAATTCCACTTTTCCGGAAAGCGGATGTTTCTTTCACCGACTAAACCCACGGTGGGGGTAGCAACATACCGAGCATACCAGCCACGGTCTTTATCGTCCTCAGGGTTCACCAAGACTCTTTTACTCCTGGCTGCTAAACCAAATATGCCGTTTCGGAAGAACCTAGGAGAATAAAGGTGAATTAAGTGGGGAAAAGTAAAATCTATGTTAGCCTTACTAGAAAGATGCCTCAAGGAGACAATAACTCGCCATACTATTGGTCCAATTTGACCCAAGCAAACATCGAAGAAGCGACAAAAGTCTAGAATGACCGGGTCGATGGCTGGCTTGAACCCTAAAGTAAATGGGTAGGTATAAAGAAAGGAATTACCTATAATATAAGAGGTGATTCTTAATAATAATGGGGAAATCTTCAGCCCAATGACAATCCTTCCAAACTACGGGCGCTAAAGCACTTGTGATCAGAGTGGGATAAGGATCAGCACGATCTATTGAAGCAACTTGAGTTTTTAAAGATTCTTTATCATGATGAAAAGAAAATTCTGTGGGAATAATTTCTTCCACCAAGGGTTCACGCAGTGGCTCAGAAGAATCGTTACTCCGAGAGGAACCCCTTTGAGAGTGCGTACCCCTTGTTCCAGAAGAAGGACCAGAACCAGAAAGACGCGTTGAAGTGCTACCACGAGTTGAGCTTAAATTGCGTAATCTTCCTCCTCTTCTATGCCTTATAGGAGCATTAGGAAAACTATCTAGAATGGGAGTTTTCCTAGGGTTAGGATTTGATGAAGCCATGAGTGCAAGAGTTGGATTAAAGCAGGGAATAATGAAGAGAATTTGGAAAATGAAAGTGTTCAATTCAATTTATGAGGAACAAGACAAAAAGAGAGGTTATATTTATACTATAGGGAAAAAGTATGATGATGAAGGAACCGTAATAATGATAACTTATACTTCGTGAAAAGTGAAGCCGAAAAGAAATCCTAAAAAAGTGCTGCGAGACAGTGCAACCAATAAGGAAACAACACGTGTCTAGTGTATTAAAAGGAAGTGACAGTTGAAGCGTCAACTTTATCAGAGTATTAATGGTGACAAAAATTCTCCTTTTATGAAATTCACTTCCCAAGTATTCAAATTGATGAATAAATGGAAAGTGGGGGGATTATCTGTATTGGGAAAAAATATATACATAAATAATGATAAGGCATGACACATGGAACTATCAAAAGGTTATAATTGGTCAAAGAATTATAGACTGGTGAGGGTAAAAAGAGATACGAGACAAAATGGAGAAAAAGAGATACGAGATCAAAAAGGAGGTACGAGATAAGAGGCTCGGAAGCCCCGTCCTTATTTGAGCGTAATTACGTATGAGATGCGAGAAGAATAACGAACATGGTCAAATAAGAAGGTAAAGATACATCATTTCAAGGGAAATAAATACCGGAGCCGTTAAGAAATATTTGTATTCAATATAATGATTATGTAACGCAGCATTTAATGTCATTAAATATCTATAATAACCTCATTATGACTTAGGTGTAACGTACATTTTTAAAGATTCTCCAAAGAGACCTATAAAAGGAGGAATATGTAATCAGTGGACACACGAGTGACTATTGAAATATACTCTGATTTACCAGCTTTCATATTCGAATACTTGCAAATCTTTTTCTCTATTTATTTTTCGATTATCAGTAACCCGATTCTTCTAAATTCTAGCTTTGACTAAAAGTCTATTTTTTGGTTAAACACCAATACCGTACCTAATTAAATTCGGTATGGTTTGATTTTTCTCCTTTCGATTTCGGTTTATTTGGTTCGAGAACTTCGGTTTATTTGATTTGAATATTAACTCGTGCATAGAGCCATAGATTGTAATATTCTTAATTAAAGTAGTCAAAAGTACAGAAATAAAAACATTTTTTGATAAAACTTTTGTCCAAAAACAGCAAGTATCAACTTATAGATAAAAAACTGCACATAAAGGAATAAATTTGATCATTAAAAATGTTTGTTACTTGCTTATAGTTAATTGATGAACTTAGAGAATAAAGTAAAATAAAATTTTATAATTTTTATATTTATGTTAATTAATAATATGTGTATTGTGTAATATAATATATATTTCATTATGGTATCATTATTTTGATATTTTATTTTAAAATATCATATACCATATCTTATGCCATAAAAACATGAGTGACAAAGCACAACAGTATATTAGTTGGATAATACTCTCATTAACCATTATGAACAGTGCAGGTTAATTAATAGCGATGCTAATGACACTGTCTTGACAATTATATTGGATGTATTTGGAAAATATTATTAGTGGTACATCTGTAATAATCAACGAGGTCAAATTTTTATGGCATTAGTACGTGTCGATCATGAGAAAGTTCTCGCCACTATCAAGAAATATACGGTCATATCTCTATAACATTATCGATATATAAAAATCAATTATTATAAGAGTTAAGTTTTTATGAAATTAATTTTCATACTATATTATAATATATATTCTTTATAACTGTGCTTTGCTATAACACCAAAAAAAGTCAATCTGCAGGTTAATTAATGGTGATGCTTATACTCAACAGTTCAGTTTTTAAAAACTTAAATCAAATATCATACCAAATATCATAATTTTTTTTATTTAGATACGGTAATGAGGCACTTACCAATGCACAACCCTATGTTGAATGTTTCTTGATCTCATAAGTCATACTACTAGCTACTAGTCAAAGAAATGGTTCCACTTCAAAATTTTGTGATATAAGAACCACAAAAAGATGCGGCAAGATAAGGCAACCAGTTTTTCCTTCATTATTTTCCATTTCACAGCGATCATCTTTTTCTTTCTCCACCTCCAATGTCATCTACTTTTACAGAAAAATGTAGCCTACGGAAAGAGGTCATCAAATCAACAAGGACCATAGCTAATTCCGGCCATTTCCATGCCATTTCAATCCTCTTCCTCTTGCCTATCTTTTTCTCTCTCGTCGTTTATCCTTCTTTCCACCTTTCCCTCTTTCACCCCGATTACGATTTCACCATTTTTACTCAACCTCAATTTTCCTGCTTTTTCCTTTCCACTTCCGAAATTGTTGTACCATTAGCGTACACTCCGTTTCTTGTCCTCCTGTTCCTTTGTGCCGTAGCCACAATTACATACAGCGCGGTTCATGCATCCTGTGGTAGATCTGTCAACCTCGTTTCCTCTATTAAATCTATCAGAAATTCCTTCTTCCCCATTCTCTCCACCTTTATCGTTTCGCAAACAATTTTCATTTCAATCACTCTCATTTTCGCCCTTGTCTTGGTTTTCTTAGTCCAAGTTCTTCAAACTCTTGGACTCAAATATGACTCGATTCACTTCTTGTTTTTGGTTATTCCCGTGGTGATAGTGCTCGTACCAGTTTTGATATGGCTGCAGGTCAACTGGTCATTAGCTTATGTGATAGCGGTAGTCGAATCCAAATGGGGTTTCGAAACACTAAGGAGAAGTGCCTATTTGTTAAAGGGGAAGAGATCGGTAGCTTTGTCGATGATGCTCTTATACGGTCTTTTGATGGGAATAATGGTGGTTTCTGGTGCCACTTATTTAGTCATTGTGGGTGCAGCGAAGGGTCATAAGTGGAGAAGTTTAGGGGTAATATTGCAGACTGCTCAGGCTTCAGTAATTGGCTATATGATGATGAGTCAATTTCTTGTGGGGAATGTTGTTTTGTATATGCGTTGCAAGGACTTGAATGGTGAAAAATTGCCGTTGGAAATGGATCAATCTTTAGCTAATGATCATCCACCTCAAATGTCGTCTGCTTCTACGAAAAATCGTAGCCTATGGACAGAGGTCGTAGAATCAAGAATGAGCATACTCAATGCTAATTCTAGCCATTTCCATGGGCTTTCAATCCTCTTCCTCTTGCCTATCTCTTTCTCTCTCGTCGGGTATCCTTCTTTTCACCTTACTCTCTTTCATCCGGACTATGATTTCTTCAGTTTCGCTCAACCCCATCTTTTCCTTTCGAATTTCGAAATTATTGTACCAACAGTGTACTCTCTATTTTTGGTCCTCCCTTTCCTATGCGCCGTAGCCACAACGACATATAGCGCGGTTCATACATCCTATGGTAGACCTATAAACCTCGTTTCATCAATTAAATCTATCAGAAAGTCCTTCTTCCCCCTACTATCCACCTTAGTCATTTCGCAAACCATTTTCATTTCAATCACCCTCTTTTTCGCCCTAATCTTGACTATTGTAGTCCAAATTCTTCAAGCTCTAGAACTAATTGAACTCAAATACGACTCAAATCACTTCCTGTTTTGGGTTGTTCCTGCTTTGATTGTGCTTGTGCCAGTTCTGGTATGGCTACAGGTTAACTGGTCACTAGCTTATGTGATAGCAGTAGTCGAAACCAAATGGGGTTACGAAACATTGAGGAGAAGTGCCTATTTGGTGAAGGGGCAGAGATGGGTAGCTTTTGGGATACATTTATATTACGGGTTTTCAATGGAAATGATGATGGTTTGTGGTTCAATGTTTATCGTCATTGTGGGTGCAGCGAAGGGTAATCCGTGGATGAGCTTGGCCGTGATACTGCAGATTGCGCTGGTTTCAGTGATGGGATATATAGTGATGAATCAGTATCTTGTGACGAACGTGGTGTTGTATATGAAATGCAAGGACTTGAACGGTGAAAAATTGCATTCGGAAACTGGAGGCGAGTTTGTTGCTGGCAAGTACGTTTCCCTGCCTTTGGATGAACAGAAGAATCATATTACTGCGTAATTTGTAAATAGCGAATTTGGTCAGCTATTTGTATAATGATCTTTTTGATTAATGCCTCTATGTATCGTATTATTTTTGGTTGTCTTTGTAGAAAGTTATACGTGTGTGCTAGATGGTTCTCCTCTTTTTTCTTGTTGTTGAATATTGAATAATACAGTAGGTGTAATTGATTTGTATTACAGTGATAAACAATTATGGAGTATATGTATTATTGTGTTGAATATGAGTAATGAGTTGAACCAAAACCTACAATTTCTTAACTGTCACGACACTGTATTGGGGAAAATTGTATACATAAATATATGGTGACGTGTCATGACATGTGGGATAGGCAATGGATCATAAATGGTCCACGAATTGCAAACAGGCGTGGACAAAAAGAGATACGAGACAAGAGGATAAAAAGAGGTACGAGATAGGAGGCTAAAAAGACGTACAAGAAGAAAGGCTCAGAAGCCTCATCCCTATTTAAGTTTAGCTACATGCGAGCAACGGGAAGAATAATGAACCTAGCTAAAGGAAAAGATACATATACAGCATTTCGAGAGTAATAAATGCTGGAACCATTAAGGAATATTTATATTCAATGTAAATGATTATGTAACGTAATATTTAATGTTAATAAATGCTCATAATAACCTCATTATGGTTTACTCGTAACGTGTATCTTTAAAGATTCTCAAAAGAATCTATAAAAGGGGAAATATGTAATCAGTCGAGACACAAGTAACTATTGAAATACACTCTGATTTACCAGCTTACATACTTGAATACTTCAAAACTTCCTTCTTTATTTACTTTTTTCGATTATCAGTAACCCGATTCTTCTAATTTCTAGCTTTGACTAAAAAGTCTATTTTTTGGTTAAACAAATTGGTTCTGTTACCGGGAATCTGATAATCAACTATATCTCAACTTAATTTCCTTGTTCGTATTAATCATGTCAAACAACAACGACAACGCTCAAGGAAATCCAGAAATTCAAATGATCCAACAGCTTCAAGGAGACTCTCCACGAGGCTCTCCACAAGGCTCTCCACTCTCCATGACGGTCTCGTGAAGGCACTCTTGATGGATCTCATACAGATGGACAGGCTCAAGTCGACAATGTTGAAAATATGAATGAGGCTTTCAAAAACTAATTGCCTCCCAAGTCAGTAAAGCTCTTCAAGCTTTCGTCAGCCAATTACCTGCTGCTCCACTCACACCAACTCCAAACAATAATACTTTGGAGAACCCCCGTTTTGGATTGGTTAATTCAGGCAGCGGTGGAACTTCTAGTAAAACACAAGAAGGAGACCCAGGTAATCCAGTTAATTCTGATTTACAAAATCTCGTACTAACCTTGCAGAAATAGCTTAAGGAGCAAAATGAATGCATAGAACAAATACCCGGAGTACCGCCCGTGATCAATGGAGTAGACATAGACAAATATTCTCAACAACCATGGAAGCCAAGTGCAGCTCCCCTCCCGATCCCAAAGAAATTTAAGATGCCTGATATTCCAAAGTACGATGGTACATCAGATCCACGAGATCACGTTGCCGCATTCACTACAGGTGTCAAAGGAAATGATTTGACTAAGTAAGAGATTGAATCGGTGTTGGTCAAGAAATTTGGTAAAACACTCACCAAAGGAGCATTAACCTTGTATTCTCTTTTACCTGAAAATTCTATAAATTTATTTGCTAAGCTTGCAGATTTGTTTATCAAAGCGCATTCGGGAGCTCAAAAAGTTGAAAAGAGAATGGAAGACATCTTCAAAATCAAGCAAGGAGATTCTGAGTTACTTAGAGAGTTCGTGGATAGATTTCAATGAGAAAGAATGACGCTAGCGCGGGTACCTGACAATTGGGCAGCCATAGCCTTTGCTAGTAATCTAAATGAGAAGAGTTCAGAAGCCACGTGGCGACTCAAAGAAAGCCTTCAAGAATTCCCAGCAACAACGTGGAATAACGTCTACAATAGATACAGTACAAAGATGAGGATTGAAGAAGACATCATTTTACGACATATAACTGATGAGAAAACAAGTTCGAGGCGTGTAGAAAATGAAAGAAGATCTGATAAAAACAGGTACGATCCTTATATGGGACCTGCGGGAAAAGACTCAAGGTCAAAGAAAGAAAGGTGCGATCATAAACCTAGACATAGGGAATCAGGCTCCTCATCAAGGTTCAGTAATGATCGAAGTACACGGGGACAACGAGATGATGATGGGAGTTTAAAATAAAGGTTTGGTGGTTACAATTTTAATGTAAGCACCTCTGAACTCATGGCTATTTTAAGAGGCATGGTAGATAAGGTACGGTGGCCGAAAGAGATGATATCAAACCCAAACAGAGGAAACCCTGATCATTGGTGTGAATTTCACAACGATCATGGACATAAAACCGCAGATTGCAGATTTTTGCAGAGCGAGGTGGATCATTTGTTAAAGCAAGGATATCTCACCGAGATATTTAGTGAGAAAGGTAAACAAGTATATATGAAAAATAGACAGGAGCCCCCGAAACCACCCTCACCTAAAAGGACTGTCAATGTTATAAGTGGAGGAGAAGATATCAATGGTGTCTCGTATATCGCAGCCAATAAAACATCTAAAATAACAATCACACATGGGAAACGGTTACGGCACGTGCTTGAAGAGGAGAATATTACATTCAACGATGCAGATCCAGAAGGCCTCTTGACTCCACATAACGACACACTGGTAATATCCTTACTAGTATATGATACTAACGTGAAACGTGTTTTAATTGATCCAGGCAGTTCAGTAAATATTATTTTGATACGAGTATTGCGCGAGATGCAAGCTGAGAACAAATTGGTTCCAAAATCGCATACCTTGTCAGGATTTGATAACTCTAATGTCATAACCAAAGGAGAAGCGATTCTTACCACGTTTGCAGAAGGTGTTGTCAAAGATACCAAGTTCCAGGTCGTAGATATGGAAATGACTTACAACATGATCCTTGGAAGGTCATGGATCCATGATATGGATGTCGTACCGTCAACTTTACATCAAGTTATTAAATTCCAATCACCATGGGGAATTTGTCAAATTAGAGGCGATCAACAAACATCCAGGAGTATTAACTCCGTTGCAGATTCAACTATTCAAAGTGAAGTCAAATAGCAATTACAGGATTCAATTGAGGAGGGTATAACGTCAACCTTAACTGAACAAGTAAAAACAGATATGGATTCAAGGCCTGACACTATTCAAGAACCAGAGGAGAACGAGAACATTAAAACAATGATAGAAGAGTTAGAGGCTGTGGTTTAATTTATACACTGGCCCGAGAGGAAAGTGTATTTAGGAGCAAATCTCAGCCCAGAGGTAAAACGTAAGTTAATTTAATTCTTAAAGGCTAACGCAGATTGTTTTGCTTGGTCCCATTCTGATATGATAGGGATACCGTCAGAGCTTATGACTCATAAGTTGAATGAAGACCCATCATATCCCCCAGTAAAGCAAAAGAAACGAAAGCAAGAGCTTTCAAGAATCAGGTAATTCAAGAAGAAGTTCAGAAATTGCTCAAAATATATTCAATTCGTGAGGTAAAGTATCCTAATTGGTTGGCTAACACTGTTGTGGTTCCTAAGAAAATGGTAAGTGGCGTATTTGTGTGGATTACACAGATCTTAATAAATCCTGTCCGAAAGATTCTTTTCCTTTACCGCACATAGATCAATTAATTGACGCTACTGCAGGACATAAACTGTTAAGTTTTTTAGATGCATACTCAGGTTATAACCAAATCAAAATGGATCCAGAATACGAGGAAAAAACTTCTTTTATAACGGACAGGGGGACTTATTGTTATAAGGTAATGCCCTTTGGTCTTAAAAATGCTGACGCGACGTATCAGAGGTTAGTTACTCAAATGTTTCAAGAACATTTAGGTAAGACCATGGAAGTTTATATAGATGACATGTTAGTTAAGACTCAACATTCAGAGAATCATATATCGCATCTATCTAAAACATTTAGAATTTTGCAAAAATATGATATGAAATTGAACCCAGAAAAATGTGCATTTGGTGTGGCATCAGGAAAATTTTTGGGTTTTCTTATTTCTAACCGTGGTATTAAAGTAAACCCAGCCCAGATTAAAGCTATTGAAGAAATCTCTGATGTACTTACAAATAAGAAAGAAGTTCAAAGACTGACAAGGAGGATCGCAGCTTTGGGAAGATTCATTTCAAAGTCATCAGAAAAGTGTTTCAGGTTTTTCTCAGCCCTTAAAAAGCAAGATCACTTTGAATGGAATGAGGAATGTCAACAAGCACTTAGGAATTTGGAGACATATTTGTCAAATCCGCCACTGTTAGCAAAACCAAAGGCTGGGGAAAGGCTCTTAGTTTACCTTACTGTTTCAGAAGTTGCGGTAAGTGCTGTTTTGATTCGAGAAGAACAAGGTAAACAATCTCTTATCTATTATGTTAGTAAATCTTTGTTAGATGCAGAGACATGATATCCACAATTAGAAAAATTAGCACTCGCTTTAATCATGGCATCTAGAAAATTGAGGCTGTATTTTCAGTGTCACCCTATTGTTGTAGTAACTGCATATCCCTTACGTAATATGCTACATAAACATGAATTATCAGAAAGGTTAGCTAAATGGGCTATAGAATTAAGTGAGTATGAAATCACTTATCTATCTAGAACAATAATAAAATCCCAAGTATTGGCGGATTTCGTGGCTGATTTTAGCCAAGGGATGCAATTAGAAGCTGAAAAAGAAGTTCGGGTACTTAATGGAGCAAATCCAGGAATATGGACCTTATTCACTCATGGATCATCTAACATTAAAGGTGCAGGGTTAGGAATTATTTTAGTACCACCTGTGGGTGAAACTATTAGGCAGGCTATTAAATGTCACTCCGTAACTAATAGTGAAGTAGAGTATGAAGCTGTGATTGCAGGTCTAGAATTGGCACGAGAACTTGGGACAAGTCAGGTGGTAATCAAAAGTTATTCTCAGCTTGTGGTTAATCAAATTCTGGGGACTTACACAGCTAGGGAAGCAAGGATGCAACAATACTTGAAAAAAGTAAGGGAACTGATAAAGCAGTTCCAGACTTGGAAGGTCATCCAGATACCAAGGGATGATAATGTTGAAGCTGATGCCTTAGCAAATCTTGCATCTACAGCTGATATAAAAAACGATGCCAATTCCTCGATTATACATTTATTTCACTCAGTTCTCGAACCTGATAAGAACGAGGTAAATTTTAATAATCTAACTTGGGATTGGAGAAATGAAATCGTTGCTTTTTTACAATATGGTACCATTCCTAATGACAAGAAAAAAGCATATGCTCTTCGGAAAAAGGCCGCTCGTTACTGTTTAAAGAAAGGTAACCTTTATCGAAAAATGTTTGGTGGCCTCTTAGCAAGATGCCTCGGACCTTCTCAAACGGAGTATGTAATGAGGGAAATACATGGAGGGCATTGTGGAAACCACGCAGGAGGAAGATCGCTGGTAGGAACTTTGATCAGGGCAGGATATTATTGGCCCAAAATGGAAGAGGAGGCAGAAAGCTTCGTGGCTAAATGTGATAAATGCCAGAGATACGGTAATAATATGCACCGACCTACAAAATTATTGCATACGATTATTGCACCATGGCCATTTATGAAATGGGGGATGGACATAGTGGGGCCAATTCCTCAAGCCAAAGGACAGGTAAAATTTCTACTCGTACTTACTGATTATTTTAATAAATGGGTAGAGGCAGGAGCATTTAAACAAGTATGGGAAAAAGAAGTCAGGTACTTCATTTGGCGTAATATCATTTGCCGGTTCGGTGTACCAAAAAAAATTGTATGTGACAATGGTCTTCAATTTATCGGAGCTCAAGTCACAGAGTTTCCCGAAAGTTGGAAAATAAAAAGGATAACATCTACGCCTTATCATCCAGTGGATAATGGACAAGAAGAATCAACAAACAAAGTCATCATTAATAATCTAAAGAAGCGACTAGAGGAATCAAAGGGTAATTGGCCTGAAGTGCTACCCGGAGTTTTGTGGGCATATCGCACAACAACAAAAACGAGCACAGGTGAAATGCTTTTTTCTTTAGTTTATGGAGCTGAAGTATTAATCCCAGTAGAAATAGGAGAACCAAGTACAAAATTCTTACAAGTGGCACAAGAATCCAACAATGAAGAGATGCAGGTCAATTTATGGAAGGCAGGAGAGAAGCTGCGTTAATAAGAATGGCCGCACAAAAACAAGTGATCGAGCGTTATTACAACAGGAAAGCACGCCTGAGATACTTTAAAATTGGGGATTTCGTGCTTAAAAAGGTTTTTCAATCTACAAAGGCAACTAATGCGAGCAAACTAAGTCCTACCTGGGAAGGACCCTACAGAGTTCGTGATATTGCAGGAAAAGGAGCATATGGGTTGGAAACAATGGACGGGAAGGTACTTACTTTACATTGGAATGCTGTTCATTTAAAGAGATACTACTTTTAAGAGAAAACTCACGTCAGGTATCGACATATTAAATTTTATGTTTTAAGTTGTTAAAATTTTACTAACGATTTTAGATGCTAGGCAAAACGCTCACCCGTACTAAAAGATGAGTCACGACCTGTAAGGCAAAATCGAATAAACTAAAATTCCTGGCCCAGGGTTACAATAATTCTGATAGAAATATAAACGGGCTGAGCAGTCTTCATCTATAATCGCACCCCCGAGTCCCGTGTGTATTTCCTTTTCATGAAAAGGACCAGGTGAAAGAGACTATCAAGTGCTTGAGGCTTCATACTTCAGCACTCAAACATTTGGGGGACTACATGCAGTAATGTGTATATAAAGGGCAATGAAGATTGAGCAAAAATCAAGCCTAAGAAGAGTAAAAAATGAGTGGAAGTAAAGAAGTCATAGCATACATCATAATATTCTTTTCCATGAGAACAATGGATTCACCTCTCACAACCCTGGCTAAGGGTAAAGACTATGTACTAAAACGGGTTATAAAGAAAAACCCTGGCTAAGGGTAAAGACTATGTACTAAAACGGGTTATAAAGAAAAACCCTGGCTAAGGGTAAAGACTATGTACTAAAATGGGTTATAAAGAAAAATCCCGTATATAATGTTCCTCTTTTTGTAAAAATCTGTTACAAGAAAAACAATTGCGAGAAAGTTATAGATGTAATTCAAATACATGTAGAGGATTGCTCAAAACTTGTCAAAGTTCATAAATGAAAACTTGTCTAAGTTGTTGCAAATAAAACATGTGTGTTCCTATATCTTTTATCGTATAATAAACGCCATTATGAAGAGGAGACGTCTTCTTCATCAAGCGTTAAAATATAAAAGGGCCCTCTTTTATAAAACTCGTGTCATTTAATCATGAGGATAATGAAAGCATTTTCAGAGAATAAAAATGCAGTTTATTCTTTAAGTCCTTAAAAATAAAAGGCACGAATAGAACGGATAGAGGTTTAAAGACAAACTTCTTAATATTTTAAAGCTAAAAACTAAGTATGAAACTTAGTCATCAAATTGTTCATACAAAAAGTGCCCCCTAAACAAAGCTTGAGGACTTGAACTTCTTTAATTGGGAGTCTGACTGAGAAAACAAAATTTCACAAGAAACCAAAAACTTTGAACATAGATTTCCAGATCGGCACCTGCAAAAAGGGAATTTCAAACAAATTACAAAAACCTTTTAAAAAGAAAGAGCTGAAGAAAGATCATCAACGAGCTCAACTAGGACTGCCTCATCAGTAGCTAAAGTTTGGTCTTCAATCACCGTAGTGGTAGCATCCACGGGCAATATCTCAGCTTGATTAATAGCAATAGGCATAGATGAACTTAAGGAAAGTGTAGCACTTGTGGCAATCTCAATAGACACGGGGACTTTAGATGCGGCAGATACAAGAACTTCAGCTGCGGGAGTCTCAACCAAAGAAGTTTCAATTGAAGAAGTCTCAACCAAAGGAATTTCAGTCGTGAGAGGACCAGCTTCGGGAGATGAAAAATTTTATGGCTGCTATGCTCGTTTCATGGCCTCATTTACCTTAGCTAATTCAGACTCAAGGTTGAAATTTTCTTGGCTCATTTCTACCAAGTTGTCACGATGAGACTTTAGAAAAGTCCAACTCACTTCAACATTGGTTGACTCCTCAAGAAGTTCATAATCTTTCTCCCAGGCAATAACTTCATTCTTAAGTTCATCATTCTTAACTAAAACGGAATCATAAGATGATTGAAGTGTGGTGTGAGAATTTTCCAAAGAATGGATCTTGTCTGCAGAAGCTCGTAATTCTTCTTGTACTCGAGAAAGCTCTTGTGCTACCTCTCCCGCATGCATCTCCTTCTGAGTCAGCAAAGCCTTTAAAGCCTTATTCTCTTGAGTGACCTTGGACAACTTTTCCGAAAAGGAAGATTCTAGGCGCTCTTTTTCCTTCTTGGACTAGACTAAAGTAGCCTTAATCGTCGCTAGTTCAGAGGTTAGAGTTTGAACTTTCTTCTCCAAGGTACTTTTTCTTTTCTCCAAATTTTCCATATCAATCTGTAAACCTTCAAACTGACCCTTCCAATTATTGGCCTCCAATTGAGAGCCACGGGTAGCTTCTTCTACGTCATGGACAATCTTCTCTAAATCACGAGCCAGTTTCTCTAAAAGGGGGACTCGAGTCATAAGTTCAGTACTAATAAGATTGGCCTACTCAAATAAATAAGAAAAGAAGATAAGGTTAGGGCTCTTGAAAGTGAAAAAACCTTAATAAAATAATAAACCAGAAAATACCTTCAAACTTGCATGCACAATATCATTCAAGAGAGTCATATTACTATGACTCTCAAGTTTAGCCTTCTCAATAGGGCCAATCAGAGGCTCGAGCCACGTATCAGCTTGCCTAGACTTCCTTAAAAGACTACCGTTGGTAGGAACTTCAATGGTTACGCTCCTCATAGCAGAACCCCTACTTGAGGAACCCGCTTCCGTATGGTGAACAATGGGGGGAGAGA
>MU788089.1:0-46477 GCA_026770625.1 Nicotiana glauca | reverse complement strand
TATGGAAGTAATAGATGATGAAGGCAAGGAAACGATCACAGGAACGGTAGAGGTAAAAGAAGACAGAGGAAGTTCATTTAGGACTGGACCTAAAGGACTGCTATTGAAACCACTAATAAAAAGCTGGTTTATGGATTCATGAGTATCCAGAGGAGGAGAGATATCGTCATCAGGTATGATTACCTGGGTAATAACAGGCTCAGAAAGAGGTAGGTGAGGAGAAACACCAGCCTCATCTTCAGGGACGATATATCTCCTGGCTCGTGGTCTTGATATCAGGGAACCCTCGCCTTCTTCTTCAGAATCATCTTCTACGAGAGATTTTCTTTTTTCAGACCTCGGAGCCGTATCTTGAACTTCAGATCCCAAGAATATATCTTGATCACGAGATGCCAAGATAGCCTCTGGAGTAACTCCACGAATGGCAAAATCTGAAGAAAAAGAAGGTTAAAAGCCAAAGCAACAAGGATATAGATAAGGTGAAAACAAAAAACCTTACCATGAGTTTTTACTTTCCAACCACAATGGGGAGAAAGATTTCTCCACGATCTACCCTCCATTGGGGAAATCTTCAATAAATTACATACCCAACCAGGGAAGTTGGGCACAAGTTCCACAATGACCATGGTTGCTGAAAAGAAAGAGAGACAAGATTAAGGAAAATAAACAAACCTGAAAAAAAAAGGCACGGGAAAAAACTTAATACTCATGTGCAAAATTCCACTTCTCCGAAAAACGTACATTTTTTTCACCGACTAAACCAACAGTGGGAGCAGCAACGTATCGGGCATACCACCCACGATCTTTATCATCCTCAGGGCTAACTAAAACCCTCTTACTCCTAGCTGCTAAACCAAACACACCGTTTCGGAAAAGCCTTGGTGAGTAAAGATGAATCAGATAGGGAAAGGTGAATTCAACATTCGCCTTATTGGCAAGATACCTCAAGCAAGCAACAACTCTCCATACAATCGGACCAATTTGGCCCAAACATACATTGAAAAAATGGCAAAAATCTAGAATAACCGGGTCAATGGCCAGTTTGAACCCTAGAGTGAAGGCATATGTGTAAGCAAAGGAATATCCTATTAAGTAGGATGTAATTCTCTAGTTAGGGTTAGTAACGATAATTGGTAAATCCTCACTCCAATGACAGTCCTTACGAACTATGGGGGCTAAAACTTCTGTGATTTGAGTACGATAAGGGTCAGCACGATCTAGAGTTTCGATTTGAGTTTTAAGGGATTCTCTTTCATGGTGAAAGGAAATTTCAGATGGAACTATTTATTCAACTAAAGGCTCACGAAGTGGCTCGGAAGATTCTTTGTTACTAGAAGAACTCTTTTGAGAGTGTGAACCTCTAATTCCACAAGAGGGACCAGAACTAGAAGGAGGGGTTGATGAACTACCACGAGTGGAACCTAGGTTACGGAGTCTGCCTCCTCTTTTATGCCTTACCGGAGCATTAGGGAAGTTATCCAGAATGGGAGTTTTTATGGGGTTAGAGCTCGATGAAGCCATGGAAGCAGAGGTCGAAGTAAAACAAGAAGTAGTAAAGAAAATTCGAAGGATAAAAGTGTTCAATAAGCTTTATGTGGAACAAGACAAGAAGAGAGGTTATATTTATACTAATAGATAATTGAGAAAGGAAAAAAGTACGATGATGATGAAACCATAATGATGATAATTGATACTTTGTGAAAAGTGAAGCCGAAAAGAAAGCTTACAAAAGTGCTGCAAAATACTGTAACCAATGAGAAAGTGACACGTGTCTAGTGCATTAAAAGGAAGTGACAGTTGAAGCGTCACCTTTGTCAGAGCATTAATGGTGACAAAAATTATCCTTTAATTAATTTCACTTCCCAAATATTAAAACTGATGAATAAATGAAAAGTGGGGGGACTATCTGTATTGGAGAAAATTGTATACATAAATATATGGTGACGTGTCATGACACGTGGAATAGGCAATGTGTCATAAATGGTCAACGAATTGCAAACAAGCGTGGACAAAAAGAGATACGAGACAAGAGGATAAAAAAAGGTACGAGATAGGAGGCTAAAAAGACGTATGAGATGAAAGGCTGAGACGCCTCATCCCTATTTAAGTTTAGCTACATGCGAGCAATGGGAAGAATAATGAACCTGGCTTAAAGAAAAGATACAAATACAGCATTTCGAGAGTAATAAATGCTGGAACCGTTAAGGAATATTTATATTCAATGTAAATAATTATGTAACGTAGTATTTAATGTTAATAAATGCTCATAATAACCTCATTATGGTTTACTCGTAATGTGTATCTTTAAAGATTCCCAAAAGGATCTATAAAAGGGGAAATATATAATCAGTCGAGACACAAGTAACTATTGAAATACACTCTGATTTACCAGCTTACATACTTGAATACTTCAAAACTTCCTTCTTTATTTACTTTTTTCGATTATCAGTAACCCGATTCTTCTAATTTCTAGCTTTGACTAAAAAGTCTATTTTTTGGTTAAACAGACACCTCAACCCAGCTTTTAAAAGAAAGTATTATAGACCTCTTAGGAAAATTTTTGTTTGGTTAATCAAGTCCAAATAAACAAATTAGTGCAGTTCAAAGCTAATTCTAGCCATTATCTTGCACTTTCAATCCTCTTCCTCTTGCCTTTCTTTTTCAGACTCGTTGTGTATCTTTATTTCCACCTCGCTCTCTTTCATCTCGATTATGATTTCACTGGTTTCGCTCAACCACAAATTTCCCACTTTTCCCTTTCCAGTTTCCAAAAATATTGTACCAATAGTGTACTGTCATGACCCGCCACAACATCATGCCACGTAGGTGCCACTTGGCATATATTTTTGCCATATGGAATGGTTACATAAGTTAGGGATTAGATCTTGGTGGAATATTCTAGAACTATAGAGAATTTCCTTGAAAATATTCTAGATATTTATGCACTTGTAGGAAGGTTCTAGAGAAATATAGAGGTTTCCTTAGGAAGATCCTGGAACCCTATAGAATTGTTAGGAAAGTCCTTAGAAGATTCTAGCTATGTAGAATATTTTAGAGAAGAGACTTATTTTGTAAATACAAAAGGACTTATAGAACAATTATTATTTACATACTATCCCCTAGGTGATTAGTATAAATAGAGGACATTCATTTGTAATTCATCAACCAAGCAAACAATTCAAGTTCTCTCTAGTACAAAAGCTTCCTTTGGCAATTCTCTTGTGTTCTAATATTTCTTAGCGATCTTGAGTGTAGTAAGACTGACTTGGCATAGCAAGAACGTGAGCAAGTTGTGTAAGATCGTGATCGAGTTTCCAAGTTCCGCACGTGTACTTAGTTACTGGTTTCACTCAACCACAAATTTCCCACTTTTCCCTTTCTAGTTTTGAAAAATATTGTACCAATAGTGTACGCTCTGTTTTTGGTCTTCCTTTTCCTTTGTGCTGTAGTCACAATTACATATAGCGCTGTTCATGTGTCCTGTAGTAGACAAATCAACCTTTGTGTTGTCTATTAGATCTATCAGAAATTCCTTCTTCTCTCCACATTCATTTTAATAATTTATCGCGTACCATTTCATTTCAATAACTCTTCTTTTCGCGCTAGTTTTGGTTCTATCGGTCATTCAGGAATACTAAGGCTTAGAGGGTGGTCCCGAATCACTTCTTATTTTTGGTTATTTTCGCGTCCATTATACTTGTACCATTTCTGCTATGGCTGCAGGTCAACTGGTTATTAGCTTATGTGACAGCACTAGTTGAAACCAAATTGGATTAAGAAACACTGAGAAGAAGTTCCTATTTAGTATAGGGAATGAGATCGGTAGCTTTGTCATTTTAAGGGTATTATAGCCATTTTAATAAAAGAACTATTTATCAATACTTTTCTACCAAACGCATCAACTGCTTAATATCAGTTTTAGTACGTCTATCCAAACACATAAATGCTTATTTAAAAAATTAGTTTCAACACTTAAAAATACATTTTAACACATTAAGCTTATTAGTTGTTTATAATCAGCTCATCCAAATTGGCTTTAAGTTCTATAGATATTATATTACTACCACGTATCGTTACTTAATGACTTGAAACTCTTCTCCAGTTAATTAACTGATACAATAACCACACAAAATAAATGGAAAACACGAAATAAATAATATGAATGGCACTGAAAGACAACTCAAAAACAAGAAAGAGTACGAAAATATTTCCATATATTCTTCATTTTTTTCTTCTTAATTTTCCTATGTTACAGTACTATTCGAAAACTGCCTAAAATGGTCCAAAAATACTGACCGAAATCGATCGGAAAACTGAAAAAATCGACCGATTTCCGACCGACTTTCATCTACAATACAACGAGATCCATTATGGTTACGGTTGAAAAATTCGCGAACATCAAGGTGAGAGATATCAACAAGTCATTCCGTTTCAACAGTACTTGTGGGTAAAATACTTTTTTATTTGAGTATTCTCAATATTTCTTACGTTTTAACTGAGAATAATCCAAGCAAAGTAGACAAATCCTCCATGAATAATGATGAACTAACTACCCTTCAAGAAAAAATTTAAAAAATACAACGATGATTCATAAAAGTGTCGGTATTATCTTTTTAATTGTCTATTTGATAATTTTTATGATTATTATGATAGAACTTACTCTTCTGCAAAGAAAATTTGAAAAGCATTGCAAAGTAAGTATGATACCGAGGAGGCAGGTGCGAAAAACATTTTGCTAGCAGTTTTTTTCGTTTTCAAATGGAGGACAACAAATCTATAGTAGACCAAGCTCAAGATTTCATAATGATCGTTCGAGAGCTCAGGTCCAAGGATATTAAAGTTGGAGACAGCCTTATTGTTTGTGGCATAATAGATAACTTTCTACTGTCACGACCTAATTCCACAATGGGTCATGAGGGCGCCTGACACCCTTATCAGGAAAGCCAATGCGGAAACATTACTAAAATTCTTATGTTGCTTCTAATTAAAAATAAGTGGAATAAACACTTGACTTGAAATTTAAACCAGAAGGACGAAATACTGTAAATAATATAAGTACACAACCCCAAAATAATCGTCTACCAAGTGTGTGCCAGAACCTGGTGTCACAAGCTACGGGCAACTAGTAGAATACACATCCAAAAGAATATCATACTATCATACTGTCTGAATCTGAATAGTCAGAAAATAAAAGTACAAAGGAAGGACTTTTTCGGCTGCGGATCGACATGGAGGGAAAACCAGCTCACCGTAAAAGTCCCAAGTCCGCACACGGGCGCGCACCAGAATGACAACCAAATCCACCTGTCTCAGATCCTGTACATTTAAGTACAGACGTATAGTATGAGTACATAAATAATATATACCCAGTAAGTATCCCGTTTAATCTCGAAGAAGTAGAGACGAGAGGTCGACTTGATACTCATTAAGGTCAGCAATATTTCAAAGTATAATATTATCATTAAAGAGTTACTAATAAGCAACAGTTTATAACAAGGCATATAGGTTCTATCCTCACAATATTTCTAATTAACCATTTACTTCTATTACAATTATCAATTTATATCGGGCCAAGAAAGACAATATCAACATTTAGCACTCTCAGACAAACAATATAAGCATGCGCAATTATAACGAGGCGGCGGCCCGATCCAACAGAATTAAACTGTACACTTGCCGAGGGTCGACGACGCGCCTATAGATGCATCTATTCATACCGAGGCGATCGGCCCGATCCACAAATAGGAAGAAAATATTAAGTATACACACAAGGCACATCAATAGTCACTAATGCCAAGCAAGACTTCAACAGTTATACAAGTACGTTCTTATTCCCCTTTTAAATCTCTAGCATATTCTAGGTGCTCGGAATAACAAGATAATATAAATATTTACATAAACAAGCATGATGTGGGTCCAAAACTACCCGGACAATTAACATAGTAGTAGCTACGCACAGACTCTCGTAACCTAGCGCGTGCGTAGCCCCCGCATTTAGCAACAATTATTCGGTTATTAATCCTATGGGGCAATTCCCTCTTACAACGTTAGAAAGGAGACTCACCTCGCTTTAAAGCGCACTTCCAATATCAAGAACAAGCCCAAGCCCTTACTTCGAAGCCGAACAATTCCAAACTAGTTAAACGGAGTAAGAACTAATTAATATAGGCTTACAAGATCAATTCCTAGCTATTTAAGAAATTCCCTAACCATTTACATAAATTTCCTAAATTCCAACACCTGGCCCACGTGCTCGGATTCCAGGATTTTTCGAAGGAAGTAGTTCTCTACAACCTAAGGATCATTAATACGTGATTTCTAGTCCATTTTATAACAAATTTCGTGATTAAATCTTAGTTTTATTAAAATCCTAGGTCTAGCTCTAACCCTTGATTTTACTTAGTTTTTTTTGTGTTTAATCTACCTAATGTACCTGTATTTAAACTAAGGATGAATGGGAATTACTTACCTTATAATGTTATGTTGAAACCCTCTCTTTGGAAGCACCCAAATGGCCCAAGTGTGGAGTTGTGTATGAAATAAATGGCTTTGAGTTCGAATTAAATGAACTCTCTGCCCCAGCGATTTCTGCTTTTGCGGTGCCATGACCGCTCCGGCGGAAGCCGCTTCTGCGGTTTTGGCCCAATTTGGCTGGACCGCTTCTGCGGTCGCATTTTTGTTTACGCGGAACCGCTTCTGCGGTTTCCTTGAGCCTGACCCCTGGCCGCATCTGCGATCGTTTGATCGCATCTGCGGTACCGCTTCTGTAGTCCAATAACCGCATATGCGGTTATGACAGAAGCAACAATGCTTCAGCTACTCCTCAACTTTCTCACTTCGCTCGAACCTCGCTCGTTTGACGCTCGGGGATCCCGAGCCCGCTCGAACATATCAACAAGTCTGAAATCATGAGGCGGACCTACTCGAATCCTCGAAACACCCAAAACAAAGATAATTCTTGGATTCACCCCCTAAAACCAAATAAATCAAACTTTTGAACTTCAAGTTCTTAATTCTCCTCTAACAGGTCAAAATGCCCTTAAACTACTCGGATTGACATCAAATTTTACGGGTAAGTCTTAACTGATATTTCGGACCTGTACCAAGTTTCGGAACCAGAATCCGAGCCCTATGAAATCAGTGAATACTTAGTTTCTTTAATTCTTTAAAACTTCAATTTAACAATTTCACATAAAAATTCATTACTCGGGCTAGGGACCTTGGAATTCGATTCCGGACATACGCCCAGGTCCCATATTTTCCCACGGACCCTCCATGACCATCAAATCATGGATCCGGGTCCGTTTACCTAGAAAGTTGACCGAAGTCAAACTTGCCCTTTTAAGAAAATATTAAGGAAGCAAATAGACATATTTTTAGTCAAAAATCTTCCAACTCCCGAACCAATCGGCCCCGCAAGTCATAAATTAGATAAAGCAAGTACAGGAGGCTTTATTTAGGGGAACGGGGTTCTAAAATGCAAAACAACCAGTCGGGTCGTTATATTCTCCACCTCTTAAACAAACGTTCGTCCTCGAACGGATATAGAAAAGTACCCGGACTGCTGAATAAGTGGGGATATCTGCTCCACATGTCCTCCTCGCTCTCCCAGGTCGCCTCCTTGACTGGTTGGCCCCTCCACTGGACCTTCACTGCAGAAATCCTGTTGGACCACAACTGGCAGTCTTGTCTATCAATAATGGCAACTGGCTCCTCCTCGTAGCCCAAGCTCTCATCTAACACATGTGATAAGTCGGCATGATACTTCTGAAGCATCGATACATGAAAAACTGGATGAACTCCTGATAGACTGGGAGATAAAGCAAGCTCATAGGCAACCTCTCCAACTCGCCTCAACACCTCAAAGGGACCAATAAACCTTGGGCTTAGCTTGCCCTTCTTCCCGAACCTCATAATGCCCTTCATCGATGAGACTTTCGAGAGAACCTTCTTGCCAATCATGAATGATACATCACGCGCCTTCTGATCCGCGTAACTCTTCTGTCTGGACTGAGTTGTGCGAAGCCTCTCCTCAATTAACTTTACCTTATCCAAGGCATCCTGTACCAAATCTGCACCAAGCAACTTAGCCTCACCAGGCTCAAATCACCCGATAGGAGAACGACAATGTCGACCATATAAAGCCCCATAAGGGGCCATCTCGATGCTAGACTGGTAGCTGTTATTGTACGCAAACTTCGCTAAGGTCAAGAACTGGTCCCACTGCCTTCTAAAGTCGATCACACATACTCTAGACATATCCTCCAAGATTTGAACTGTCCGCTCCGACTGCCCGTCGGTCTGAGGATGGAATGCTGTGCTAAGCTCTACACGAGTCCCCAACTCGCTCTGAACGGCTCTCCAGAAATGGGAAGTGAACTAAGGGCCTCTGTCTGATATGATGGAAACCGGCACACCGTGCAATCGGACTATCTCCCGAATATAAATCTGAGCATATCTCTCCACTGTATAGGTAGTCGCCACAGGAATGAAATGGGAAGACTTGATCAACCTATCCATAATGACCCACACTGAATCAACCTTCCGCAGAGTTCGCGGCAACCCAACTATGAAATCCATAGTGATGCGCTCCCACTTCCACTCCGGAATGGGCATCTGCTGAAGTAGGCCACCTGGCCCCTGGTGCTCATACTTGACCTGCTGGCAATTTAGACATTTAGCTACATACTTCGCGATGTCCTTCTTCATCCTTCGCCACTAATAATGCTGCCTCAAATCATGATATATCTTCGTATCACCCGGATGAATGGAATACCTCAAACTGCGGGCCTCTTCTAGAATCCTCTCCCTGAGACCGTCAACATTAGGAACACATAACGGCCCTGAAGCCGCAACACACCATCCTCGCCAAAAGAAACCTTCTTGGCACCCTCCTGAAGTACCGTCTCTCTGAGAACCTCTAAATGTGGATCATCGTACTGTGGGGCCTTAATCTCCCCCAATAACGAGGACTGAGCAACCACACATGCTAGAACCCGGTTGGACTCTAAAATGTCCAACCTCACATGTCTGTTAGCCAAGGACTGGATGTCCAGAGCTAGGGGCCTCTCCTCTGCTGGAATGAATACCAAGCTACCCATACTCTCCGCCTTTCTACTCAAGGCATCCACGACCACATTCACCTTGCCCGGATGATAAAGAATGGTAATGTCATAATCCTTTAGTAACTCAAGCCACCTGAACTGCCTCAAATTAAGGTCCCTCTTCTTGAACATATGCTACAAGCTGCGGTGATCGGTATAAACCTCACAAGGCACCCCATACAAATAGTGCCTCCATATCTTAAGAGCATGAACAATCGCTGCTAACTCCAGATCGTGCACATGGTAATTCTTCTCAAGAATCTTCAGCTGACGCGAAGCATATGCAATAAATCGCCTCTCCTGCATCAACAAACATCCCAAACCAATGCGTGAAGCATCACAATATACCGTATACATCCCTGCACCGGAAGGCAACACAAGAACTGGTGCTGCAGTCAAAGCGGTCTTGAGCTTCTGAAAGCTCTACTCACAGTCATCGGACCAATGAAATGGAGCACCCTTCTGGGTCAATCTGGTCAAAGGTGACGCAATGGATGAAAAGCCCTGCACAAATCGCCGATAATAACATGCTAATCTCTGGAAACTCCTGATCTTGGTCACTGAAATGGGATGTGGAAACCTCTTAACTACCTCAATCTTCTTGGGATCCACCTTAATACCCTCTCCAGACACAGCATGCCTTAAGAATGCCACTGACTCAAGCCAAAACTCACACTTAGAGAACTTAGCATATAGCTTCTACTCTCGCAAGGTCTGAAGCATTACCCTCAAATGCTGCTCGTGCTCCCCCAGGCTACTTGAGTATATTAAGATGTCGTCAATGAAGATGATAACAAAGGAATCAATATAAGGCCTGAATACCCGATTCATCAGATCCATAAACGTCGCTGGGGCATTAGTCAAACCGAAGGACATCACCAGAAACTCATAGTGGCCATATCTAGTCTTCGGAACATCCGAGTCCCGAATCTTCAGCTGATAATACCCTGACCTCAAGTCAATCTTAGAGAATACCTTAACCCCCTGCAGCTGGTCGAACAAATCATCAATACGAGGCAACGTGTACTTGTTCTTGATGGTGACCTTGTTCAACTGGCGATAATCAATGCACATCTGGATGGTCCCATCTTTCTACTTCATAAATAGCACTGGTGCGCCCCAAGGCGATACATTGGGCCTGACAAATCCCTTTGCTAACAACTCCTCTAGCTGCTCCTTCAACTCCTTAGGAGCCATACGATATGGTGGAATAGATATAGGATGAGTTCCCGGAGCCAAATCAATATAGAAATCAATACAGAAATCAATATCACGATCCGGAGGCATGCCAGGAAGATCAGAAGGAAAAACAACGGCAAACTCTCGGACTACTGGCACTGAATCCATCGTCGGAGACTCTGCAGTTACGTCTCGAACATAAGCTAAATAGGCCAAACACCCCTTCTCGACCATGTGTCGAGTCTTCAGGAAGAAATAACCCTTCTAGATATATCAACTATGGAACCCTTCCACTCTAACCTCGACGATCCTGGCATCACTAGTGAAACAGTCTTGGCATGGAAGTCAAGGACAACGTGATATGGAGATAACCAATCCATGCCCAGGATGACCTCAAAATCAATCAAATCAAGCAACAGAAGATCTGCTCTAGTCTCAAAACCACAGAAAGTAACCATACAGGACCAGTAGATCTGATCCACAACCACGAAATCACCCACAGGAGTAGATACACGAACAGGAGTGCCCAAAGGCTCAGGAGGAATAACCAGGAAACGAGCAAATAGAGATGATACGTAAGAGTAAGTAGACCCTGGATCAAATAATACCGAAACATCTCTACCACTGGCGAAAATAATACCTGTGGTGACGGCATCTGAGGCCAATGGATCTGGCCTGGCCGGAAGAGCGTAGAACCTAGCTGGAGCGCCGGCTGAGTGGCCTCCATCTAAATGAGTAGTAGCTGGCTGACCTCTTCCTTTTTGGCCCCCACCTCTAGGACGACCTCTACTCGTCTGCCCTCTACCTCTAGGTGGTCGGGCAGCTGGTGCTGAAATCATGGGTTACTGATCTTGCTGCACTGCCTTGCCCCAAAGTCTAGGGTAGTATCTCCTCATATGACCGGGATCTCCGCACTCAAAACAACAGCATGGGGCGGCGACCTGCTGCACTGATGGCTGACCCTGATGACCCGTAGACCCGTTAGAAGTAGCCCGAATAGCCGGTGGACGACAGGAACTCTCCGTCATGACACTAAAGTAAGAATCAGGAGGACCCTGAATAGCTGGCGGGCGGTAGGAACTCTCTGGCATAGCACTGAAATAGGGGCGCACTGGAGCCCCCCGGGCAGGAGGTGGTGCTGAAACTGGAGGCCTACTTGGGTGGCCCCTCCCAAACTGACCCCTGCCCCTAGCTAGGGCACCTCGGAACTCACCGGAGAACCTAGCTCTCTTATCCTGATGTATATGCTCTCTACCCCTCTGGCGATATCCCTTAATCCGGCGAGCAATCTCGACCACTAGCTGGTACTCTGTACCCATATCCACCTCTCGGGCCATGCCAAATCGAATACCGGGCTGCAATCCAGCAACAAACCTCCGCGCTCTCTCTACATCTGTAGGAAGTATCATAAGTGCATGGTAGGAAAACTCGGAAAACCTCGCCTCATAGTCAGTCACAGACATCTAACCCTGCTCGAGGTGCTCAAACTGATGCCGCAGCTCCTCCTTCTCAGAGGGCGGGATGTAACTATCCAAGAACAACTGTACGAACTGACCCCAAGTGATGGGAGAACCCGCTGGCCTGCCAAGAACATAGGACTGCTACCATCTACAGGCCCTGCCCTCGAGCTAAAAAGTAGTGAAGTCAACTCCATGCGACTCCAATATCCTCATGTTGTGTAGTCTAACCCTGCACCTGTCAATGAAGTCCTGTGCATCCTCATAATGCTCACCCCCGAAGACTGGAGGGTGAAGCCTGGTCCACCTCTCCAATAACTTCTGTGGGTCAGCCTCCATAGCTGGCCTGGGCTGGGGTGCCACTGCAGCAACTGGCTGAGCTCCATCTACGGGTAGTGAACCCGGAGTCTGATACACTGCAGCTGCGTGACCTGGAGCCTGAGCAGTAGAGGTCTGGGCTCCCCCTCCTGCTTGTGAAGTAGCTGGGTCTGCTGGAAATAAACCAGCCTGAGTCATAGTGCCCATGAACTGTAGCATGCGGCCCATGACCTCCTGAAATCCTGTTGCTGTCATGAAATCTGCCGGGGTAGGCTCAGCTGCGGGCACCTCGCCCTGCTCCTCAATAATAGGATCCTCCACAGGATCTGCTGGTGGTGCAACTAGAACAGCTCTGGGATGCCCCCGTCCCCTACCATGGGCCGGTGCCTTCCCCCGGCCTCTACCTCGGCCTCTAGCAACGGGGGGAGCAGCTCCTCTCGGGTCCGGAACATCGGTGGTGCGAGTCCTCACCATCTGTGAGAGAATAAAGGAGGGAAATTTAGTACACTATGCACTGCACGATAGGAAATGAATAAAGAGTAGTCTTCCCTAATACCCTATAGCCAGATAAATACAGACGTCTCCGTAAAGATCAACAAGACTCTATCAGGTTTGCCCACAACACGTGAGAGCTACGTGAACCTAGTGCTCTGATACCATGTTGTCACGACCAATTCCTCAATGGGTCATGAGGGCGCCTGGCACCCTTATCAGGCAAGCCAATGCGGAAACATTACTAAAATTCTTATGTTGCTTCTAACTAAAAATAAGTGGAATAAACACTTGACTTGAAATATAAACCAGAAGAACGAAATACTATAAATAATATAAGTACACAACCCCAAAATAATCGTCTACCAAGTGTGTGCCAGAACCTGGTGTCACAAGCTACGGGCAACTATTATAAAACACATCCAAAAGAATATCATACTATCCTACTGTCTGAATCTGAATAGACAGAAAATAAAAGTACAAAGGAAGGACTTCTTCGGCTACGGATCAACATGGAGGGAAAAATAGCTCATCATAGAAGTCCCAAGTCTGCTCACGGGCGTGCACCAGAATGACAACCTGATCCACCTGCCTCAGATCCTATACATTTAAGTACAGACGTGTAGTATGAGTACATACACAATATGTACCCAGTAAGTATCCCGTCTAATCTCGAAGAAGTAGAGACGAGAGGTCGACTTGATACTCATTAGGGTCAGTAATATTTCAAAGTATAATATTATCATTAAAGAGTTACTAATAAGCAACACTTTATAACAAGGCATATAGGTTCTATCCTCACAATATTTCTAATTAACCATTTACTTCCATTACAATTATCAATTTATATCGGGCCAATAAAGGAAATATCAACATTTAGCACTCTCGGGCAAACAATATAAGCATGCGCAATTATGCTGAGGCGGCGGCCCGATCAAACAAAATTAAACTGTGCACTTGCCGAGAGTCGACGGTGTGCCTATAGATGCATCTATTCATACCGAGGCGATCGTCCCGATCCACAAATAAGAAGAAAATATTAAGTATACACACAAGGCACATCATTAGTCATTAATGCCAAGCAAGACTTCAACAAAATTATACAAGTACGTTCTTATTCCATTTTAAAATCTCTAGCATATTCTAGGTGCTCGGAATAACAAGATAATATAAAGATTAACATAAACAAGCATGATGTGGGTCCTAAACTACCCGGACAATTAATATAGTAGTAGCTACGCACGGACTCTCGTCACCCAGCGCGTGCGTAGCCCCTGCATTTAGCAACAATTATTCGGTTATAAATTCTATATGGACAATTCCCTCTTACAAGGTTAGAAAAGAGACTCACCTCGCTCCAAAGCGCACTTCCAATATCAAGAACAAGCCCAAGCCCTTACTTCGAAGCCGAACAATTCCAAACTAGTTAAATGGAGCAAGAACTAATTAATATAGGCTCACAAGATCAATTCCTAGCTATTTAAGCAATTCTCTAACCATTTACATAAATTTCCTAAATTCCAACCTCGGGCCCACGTGCTCAGATTCTGGAATTTTTCGAATGAAGTTGTTCTCTACAACCTAAGGATCATTAATACGTGATTTCTAGTCCATTTCATAACAAATTTCTTGATTAAATATTAGTTTTATTAAAACTCTAGGTATAGCTCTGACCCTTGATCTTACTAGGTTTTTTATGTGTTTAACCTACCTAATGTAGCTGTATTTAAACTAAGGATGAACGGGAATTACTTACCTTACAATGTTATGTTGAAACCCTCTCTTTGGAAGCACCCAAGTCGCCCAAGTGTGGAGTTGTGAATGAAATAAATGGCTTTGACTTCGAATTAAATAAACTCTCTACCCCAGGGATTTCCGCTTCTGCGATGCCATGACCGCTCCTGCGGAAGCCGCTTCTGCGATTTTGGCCCAATTTGGCTGGACCGCTTCTGCGGTCGCATTTTCGTTTATGCGGAACCGCTTCTGCGGTTTCATGACCGCTTCTGCGGTTTCCCTGAGCCTGACCCCTGGCCACATCTGCGACCGTTTGATCGTATCTGCGGTACCGCTTCTGCAGTCCAATAACCGCATATGCGGTTATGACAGAAGCAACAATTCTTCAGCTACTCCTCAACTTTCTCACTTCGCTCGAACCTCGCTCGTTTTACGCTCGGGGCTCCCGAGCCATGCCCGAACATACCGACAAGTCTGAAATCACGAGGCGGACCTACTCGAACCCTCAAAACACCCGAAACAACGATAAATCTTGGAATCACCCCCTAAAACCAAATAAATCAAACTATTGAATTTCAAGTTCTTAATTCTCCTCTAATGGGTCAAAACGCCCTAAAACTACTCGGATTGACACCAAATTTTATGGGTAAGCCTTAACTGATATTTCGGACCTGTACCAAGTTTCGGAACTAGAATCTGAGCCAGGTACCTAGGAAATCAGTGAATACTTAGTTTCTTTAATTCTTTAAAACTTCAATTTAACAATTTCACATAAAAATTTATTACTCGGGCTAGGGACCTCGAAATTCGATTCCGGACATATGCCCAGGTCCTATATTTTCCCACGGACCCTCCGAGATAGTAAAATTACAAATCCGGGTCCATTTCCCAAGAAAGTTGACCGAAGTCAAACTTGCCCTTTTAAGAAAATCTTAAGGAAGCAAATAGACATCTTTTTACTCAAAACTCTTCCAACTCCCGAACCAATCGCCCCCGCAAGTCGTAAATTAGCTAAAGCAAGTACGAGAGGCTTTATTTAGGGGAATGGGAGTTCTAAAATGCAAAACGACCAGTCGGGTCGTTATATCCACCTTCATGGAAGGACTTTCAAAAAACTATGCGCCACAAACAAAAGGAAACTTCACTTGAGACGCTGATAATGCGGATTCGCGTGGAAGAAGAGGCAAGAGGCCAAGATGTACTTATAATCTAAAGAGAGCACTCTACAACCTATTACTACAAAGGTAAATTTAATTACTTCAAATAATATTACTCCTGAAACTCACAAAAATACTTCTTTGAAGCCGAAGAAGAAGGCTTTTAAGAAAAAATATGGTAGATCTCCCAAGAAGAATAATGATGCAAACAATCAAGCACAGAATCAAAAAGTTCAAACTGTGAAACCATGCTTTGTCTGTGGCAAGAGTGGGCATATTGCTTGATTTTGCAAATTTCGGAAACGTGGTTCTACACCACAGGCAAACATTACTGAAGAGCCACTTGTGCCGGTGATAATACACATTAACATGGTAGAAAATGTTGATGGATGATGGGCTGATTATGGAGTAAACCGTCACGTTTGCTATGATAGAGATTGGTCTACAATATATACTCTATTTGAGGAGCCCAAAACCATCATGCTTGATGATTCTCACACAACCTAGGTTCTTGGAAAGGGAGAGGTCGAGTTGAAGTTTACTTCAGGAAGGATATTAATGTAGAAAGACGTACTTTATACTCCTTTAATGAGAAAAAATTTAATGTCTAGTTTTCTTCTCAACAAGGCAGGCTTCAAACAAATTAAAGAGAGCGACATAACGCGCCTCAACTTGAAGAAATTTTATTTTCTTCATTTTAATTTTCAACTGTAATTATATTTTTTTCATTTTCAACTGTAATTATAATTTTTCACCAACAATAACAAATAGCGACTGAAAACAAAAGAAATAATTAATAGGGGTATAATTAATTTTTATATTTTGATGAATTAATAAATTAAAGTGTGAAATGGAAAACAAAAGAAAACAGTTCGAGATATTAGTTCTTAGTATCATTTTCTTTGACTATTAGTATATGTTAGCTCAAAAAACTTTCAAATAAATATATTTCAACAGGGGCATTGACTATTAGTACTTACAGTTTCTCCTATCTATTCCGCGATATATCAACCTATCAAAGAATGGTGAAATTAATTGGATCCCTCTATCTTTAATAAGAAATTTTTTATTCGAACTTTGAAAGATCTAGTGTTTATTAAGTTTTGTTTTAGTTTAAAAGAAGGTTTACCTTTGCATACAAAGGTTTAGTTAAAACTTTATCTGGTTGGTTTAACTGAAAACGATTGGCCAGCTTATCGCCTTGCCAACTCCTTAATCTCCCTCATCAATTAGGCCTAAACTCAGTTTTTGCATGAGTTCAATTTAAGAGCTAATGTTTATACAGCATGCAAAGAATATGTTTTGGTATATCTCAAATGGTGAATTCCCTTGACGTAACAGAAGATACTACTGTGGTGATAAAGGGGGTTCAATAATTACTTTAGGTTACATGTTCAAAATTCATGTATGACATTTTAGTAATTCTTTGAGTCCCCTTGCATAAATTTTTGGCTTCACCGTCGGGAATGTGGACTTTTTTGCGATACATATTATACCATATTAAGAGTGTATTTGCTATAGTCAATTTAATCCTCGCAATTCTCAATATGAATTATTTCATGGAGTGATAAATGATCTTATGTCCGTAGTATAACATTTACTCCATATTTTTTACACATCAATACAACCATATATGATTTTATTCAACATTCAACAAGACCAACAAAAAGGGAAAACCATTTGGCTCACACTATCTCTTCAGTAATTACTCTAGCATCACTCTTTTAATATTTTCTTGAAATCAAACCAAACTTATACAATTCCCAGAAAGAGTAAACAAATTATACAATAGCATGACTCTTATTCTCACCGGACAAGGGCAGAAATACGTATTCATTGGCAAGTTCATCTCCAATCTCAAGGTAATTTTTCGTCACTCAAGTTGTAACGACCCGGCAGGTCGTTTCGAGAGTGATAGCCCCGTTCCCATATTTTATGCTTCTTTTGTGTTCTACAGCTATGTTGTGATCTACCGGGTTAGTTGGTTTGGATCCGCAGTGGTTTTGGAGTGAATTGAGACACATAGTCTCTTAATTGAAAGCTTAAATTGGAAAAGTTGATCGGATGTTGACTTATGCGTAAACGACCTCAGATTTGAATTTTGATGGTTCCGTTAGGTGATTTTGGACTTAGGAGCTCGTCCGAAATGTGATTTTGAGGTCTATGGTAGAATTAGGCTTGAATTGACGAAAGTTAGAATTCTGGTGATTTTGGCCAACAGTGAAAATTTTGATATTGGAGTCAGATTAGATTTTCGGAAGCTGAAGCAGGTTCGTGGTGTCATTTCTGACTTGTGTGCAAAAGTTGAGGTCATTCGGACGTGGTTTGGTAGGTTTCAGCATCGTTTGTAAAATTCGAAAGTTTAGAGGTTCTTAGGCTTGAATCCGAATGTAATTTGGCGTTTCGATGTTGTTTAGAGTGATTCAAAAGTTTTACTAAGTTCATATGATGTTATAAGATCTGTTGGTATGTTTGGTTGTGGTCCCGAGGGCCTCAGGGTAATTACGGGTAGTTTTCTGAGTGTTTGGAGTTGTACAAATGCAGTTGAAGCTGCTGTTGCTGGTGTTTCCGCACCTGCGAAGTGGAAACCCCAGGTGCGAGGTCGTAGAAGCGGATTGTGAGGCACAAATACATAGTGGGATCGCAGATGCGGCTTGGTCCCTGCATCTGCGATGACCGCAATGCGCTCAAGTGATCGCATGAGCGGAGTCAGCCCTTTTAATGAATCTCCACAGAAGCGGAGCCCTGCTCGCAAATGCGGTTCTGTAGGTGCGGAACTAGGACCGCAGATGCGGTTTATCTGGGCAGAAAACCCCAGCTTGAGGTTTTATTCTCCATTCTCAATTTTGGACTTGAGGAACTCGGGAGAGGCGATTTTTGAAAGATTTCAAGGAGCAACATTGGGGTAAGTGATTCTAACCCATAATGGTATAAATTTCTTGAATCCATGGCTTTATTCATCATCTAATTAGGGATTTGAGCTAGAGATTTGGAGATTTAGGGCTTGAGAATTCGAGATGAATTTTGGGGTTTTGAGTGACGAAAAGAGGTCGGACTTGGGTAAATTTGGTATGGTTAGACTCGTGAGTGAATGAGCTTTCGAGTTTTGTGACTTTTGTCAAATTTCGAGACGTGGGCTCAGGGGCCGGGTTCGAGTCAATTTTGGATTTTGGCTCTAATTTAGTAGTTTTCTTGTGGAATTGGTCCCTTTAGCCTTTATTGATTCGGTTGTATTACTTGTGGGTAGCTTCGGGATGTTTGGAGGCTTATATGAGTGGCAAAGGCATCGCGGAGTAGGATTTTGCTCGGATTGAGGTAAGTAAATGTTGTAAATATGGTCCTAAGGGTATGAAACCCCGAATTTTGTGTCGTATGATTATTTTGAAGGTAACACACATGCTAGGTGACGGGCGTGTGGGCGTGCACCATAGGTATTGTGACTTGGTCCGTCTCGTGAGATTGTAGAATCGATTGTCCTACTATTTTACTTTGTGTTCCCTCTGTTTTTATGGAAATTGATTGCACTTCATGTTAGAGATCACGTTTAGGCATTATGCTATCAATGTTGAGACCCGTGAGGTCGTGTACTTGCTGGATTGATTGCTATTTGCTGTTTTGTTCTCAGTCATGATATTGCTTACGTATTTTACCTCCATCCCCTCCTATTCATCATTGATACTTGTTATTATCTCTATTTGGGCTGAATTATATGCTTTCAGAGAGCCCGAGGGACTGGTGAGGTTGGTTACTGAGATAGGGCCTAAGTGCCGAGCTGTTTGCTATATGAATAAATATGGATGGGGTTGTACGCTGCAACGAGCCTTAGGGCTATATATGTATATATGTTAGATCGAGTTGCACACCGCAAAGAGCCTTATGGATGTTCATATGTTGGATCGGGCTACACGCCACATCGATATAGCGCTTGGGCTGAAGGAGCCCCTCTGGGGTCTGTACATCCCCAGTGAGCGCAGGTACCTATTGAGTATGATTACCGAGGGCTGAGAGCCGAGTGATTGAACTGTTGAGATAAGTTGAGTGACTGTGGTCTTGAGAGACTGTACTTGCTTTCAGTTATTGTTGCACTTAGCTGTTATCTATCGTTGTTGTACAAATTTCTGGAAGACTTGATATCTGTTTTACTTGGTCACAAACTGATTTGGCTTAAGCTACTAAATTTGAAAGCATGAATGTTCCTTATTTGAAAGTTATTGAGATAAACTGTATTTGTATAGCTCGTCACTGCTTCTCATTTCCTTATTTATGTCTGTTACTTACTGAGTTGGAAGTACTCGCGTTACTCCCTGCACCTTGTGTGCAGATTCAGGTGAGACCGGTCGCAAAGGTCGTTGAGTTCGTGTGCAGTTGGCTATCGGACACATACGAGGTAGCTGCCGGCATCCGCAATCCTTGTATCTCCGTCCATTATTATCTGTCCATTCTATTTTGGCATTAGTGGACTATTATAAACTTAATTCTAGACGGGTTTTAGATGCTCATGACTTAGTGACACCCCGATTTCGTGCTATCTTTTTTGCATTTTTATTTTGAGTTCAACTCTCTTATGAAGTTTCTATTATAAAAAAGCTTTGACTTAACTTTTAATGAAATATCGAAGTGTTTTGGAAAGGTGTTGGCTTGCATAGTACCATGATAAGCGTCATCACTACATGTTAGAGTTTTGGGTTGTGACAAGTCCTTGCAATACATATACAACACCATATTTCCACAAGATACCGATTCATCATCAAATATCCCATTACTGAACTCTCCAAAGTCTGCAATATCACCCCTAAGCTTTTCCATTTCTCACCCTTTGATGTCCCTATACAGACTTATAATATGGAGCCACCAATCACCATTCCTCCCATCATAAGCCCGTATGTGAGAGCATCATCGAGAAAGCTACCGATCTCATCCCCATTACATAATAGGCACTTCTCCTTAGTGTTTCGTAACCCCATTTGGATTCAGCTACTACTATATATCACATAATGTAATGACCAGTTGACTTGTAGCCACACCAAAATTTGTACGAGCACAATTAACGCGAAAAAAGCCAAAAACAAAAAATGATTCGAATCATATTTGAGTTCAATTAATCCTAGAGTGAAGAACTTGTACCATTGTTAGATCTACGTTTATTTTAATGATACAAACTACCACATCTTTTATGTGCAGAAATATTTCTGGAGCAATGGAAAGGACGACTATCAAAGATTAGAGACGAAAAAGGATGGAGTAGCGGAAATGCAGAGGGAAAATCAATGAAAGATTTGACAGCAGATTAACAGAGGATATTATAGGAAAGGTCTATATTAAAGGAAGTCAAGATTACAAAACTATGTACTGAAGATTCCTCCATCAAAGGAAGACAGTTAAAAACTGTAATCAAGGGATCTAATTTTGATCGATCGAATAACGGAAAGATCTACTTAGCAACGGAAAAGTCCAATCAAGACCACAAGTCAAAGCAAATTAAAGGAATAAACACCTTATTCTTGGAAAGAATCGTTCTACGATTCCTTTTGAGCATCAACTCCCTTGGTTTTGCAATCTCTCAAGATTCACATCAATCAAGATTCAAGAAGACCTCACAAAGTATATATACATCAGTACCATTCTTGAAGTGATATATTTTGATCAAACTAACTTTGCACTCTTTGTTTTACTCTAAACAAGCATTGTAATCTTAGTAAAGTTTACTGTGTAATCAGTAGAGAGAAGAAAGAGAGAAAAATGCAGGTGAGGCATTGTATCGAAAATATCACAAGCGTTCTTAAATCCAAAAGTGAGTTGGTGATTGGAGATAACATCAACACGATTGTATGGAATTATTCAAGGATCTTTAAAGAGACACTATACTTGCAACCCAAGGGACTGGACCATGATCCACATTGAATTAGAACCAGTATAAAAATTTGGGTGTCTTTAATTCCTGCACTTTACTTCTACTTTTAGTTATATTCTATTTTTTATTTTTAGTAGACCAATTAGTAAACTAATCAACTACTTAGGATACAAAAAGAAAAATTGATAATTCACCTCCCTCTTTTACTTTCAATTGATATCAGAGTTCGTCTCACATATTTATCTTTTCCTTAACAATTAGCTAGAAAAGATCATGTCAAACCAAGTAACTATTGGAGTACTTTTTCAAGAAGGGACATCACAATTAAGGATACCATATTTCAATGGATAACACTTCTCTCATTGGAAGGTGTGCATGAAAATATATGCAAAATCCTATGATGTCAAAGTTTGACTTGTTATCAAAAAGGGAAACTATCCACTTCTAGCACCAGGATAGCCACCCACTGATCCTGAAGATATTTATGACTACTTTGACGAGAAAATGGCTATTATTCAAGTTGAAGCTAAGGTAAGAAACTTGCTTGATAATGCTATACGTAGTGAAGAGTATGATAACTTTTTTAGTTGTGATACCGTCAAAGAAGCATGGGAAAAATTAGAAGTTACCTATGAAGGAACTAACAAATTAAAAGAAATATAGATAAATCTGTTGGTTCACGACTATGAACTCTTCCAGATGAAAGAAGGTGAATCCATTAAATAAATATTTGTACAATTCAGCAAAATCATTGGTAAACTGAAAGCCTTTGGTAGTTACTTAAGTGGTGAGCAGGTTAGAAAAACCCTAAGAAGTTTGCCTACCACATGGCAAACAAAGTAGTTGCACTTAATCTCAAAATTTAGACAAACTGTTATCTGATGAACTGTGTGGAGATCTCATAGCATTTGAAAAACATATCTCAAGAAAATGTGTCAAGAAGAGAAGAAGAAAACTTTTGCGTTCAAAACCACAATTGAAGGATTTGAGAATGATATTGATGATGATGCAGAGGCTCTTTAAGAAGAAATTGCCATGGTTTTGAGAAATATAAATAGATTGATGAGAAGATACAGAAACACAAAAAAAAGGAAGGATGTCATCCAGAAGAACCAGACAATACAATGAACAAGAACAAAAATGATACAAAATATTTTGAATATGGAAGATATAGCTAGATGAATGTCCGGATCTTAAAATAAAAGCCTCCAGAAGGGTTCAGTAAAAATAAGTTTTTCAGAAGCTGGAGCGATGAAGATAGCTCAAAACATGAAGAAACGGCAAACCTATGCTTCATGACTATTTTGGAAATGAACAAATATTCTAGCTGTGGACTGATGAAGATGTATCAGATGATGACTGCGAAAAAGAAACAGATGTAACGAATTGCAGGATATTCTTGATCTTACCCTATAAGAGTCTAAAAAATTCTAAACGAATTAAAGAGACTCAATAGGGAAAAGAAGGGCTAGGAACTCAAACTTGAAGTCTGTGAAATCGGAAGAAATATTCTTCAAGATGAGGTTCAGAAATTGCAATTGCAAATTAGTGTCATCCATAAATTTACCAGTCATATTTCTATCAAGTCTAACCAAGCGACTTACAAGTCAACTGGAAAAAGACATGTTGGAAATGAGTCCACAAGTACTAGTACTTGTGGTAGATCGAAAAGTAGATCAACCCCAAAACAGTCCTGATCCTAGTAGAACTAACCAACAAGGATCCAACTAAGCTTGGGTACCTAAATAAGATGATAATTGTATTTTGCAGGAACACCACATAAAAAGTCATAAAAAAGTAATTTTTATATAGTGCGTCTTCCAATCATATGATGGGTGACAAAAATATGTTCAAAGAAGTCATATAAATTATTGGAAGAAATGCCAAATTTGGTGATGATTCAAAAGAAAGATCGTCAGTACTGGCACAGTTCCATTCAACAATAATTGTGATATTACAGTAGTATATCTTGTGGATAGATTCAACTATAATCTCTTGAGTATAAGTCAACTATGTGATTATGGATATGAAGCTAAATTCAAGAAAACATGCTGTGCCATTAAAGATGAGTCAGGTAAAATTATTTTGCCAGGTAAAAGGTATGGAAATGTATACATTCTAGATGACATTGAAAACTTGGATGGTCATATTTGTTTAGCAGCCATATCTGATGATCCATAGCTATGGCATAAAAAACTTGGGCATGCAAGCATGCATACTCTCCAAACATGATCTAGTTATTGGCATTTCCAAACTCACTTTTTCTAGAAATCATGTATGTGATGCATGCCAGCTTGGCCAGAAACTCTTTCAAAGCCAAAGGTATTGTGTCCACAACCAAGCCCTTACAATAACTTCAAATGGACTTGTTTGGACCTACATGAACTGCTAGTGTGGGAGGTAAACGATATGCTTCTGTTATTATCGATAATTACTTATGTTTTACATGGATAATTTTCTTATCTCATAATGATGAAACCTTAAAATTTTTGAGACATTTTGCAAAAGAATTAAAAGAGAAAAGGGGTATCTCATCTCAACCATACAAAGCGACCATAAAGGAGAATTTGAAAGCAGAGCCTTTGAAGAATTCTGCCATGATCAAGGATATAATCATAATTTTACCGCCCTAAGATCACCCCAACATAATGGGGTAGCTCAACACAAGAATAGAACTCTGCAAGATATGGCCAGAACAATAATATTAGAACATTCATTGCAAAATTATTTTTGGGCAGAAGCAGTCAACACATCATGTCACATCCTCATTAGATGTCCCATAAGGCCTATCCTAAAGAGGACCCTATATACAAAGGTAAAAGGCCTAATATAGGCTACTTTCACTCATTATGAAGCAAATATTTTATTCACAATAATGGTAAGGACAACCTTGAAAATTTTGATCCAAGGAGTGATGAAGGTATTTTCTCGGTTATTCTATTAATAGTAGATTCTTTAGAATTGACAACATATGCACTTTATCTATAGAAAAATCAGTGCATGTTATATTTGATGACAATAACACTATGATCGAGAAATGAATCATTGCAAGTGATGAAGATATCAGTCAAGAGCATCACGTACAAACAAGTCACAGAAATCGACTGATAGTACAGACATAGTCATAAAGTCGACTAGTGAACCTGATAGTAATCATACTGAATCACAAAAGTATTCAACTGCTCCAGTAGTTGGAATACAACCAAATAAAGGGAGAAGTGACACAGAATATCCTTAGAAGTTTATCATAGAAGATCCAAACGAAGGAATAAAAATCAAGGGAGCTCTCAAGAAAAGGCTAACATTGCACTCATTTCTCAAATCGAGCCATAGAAGATTGATGAAGCCTTAAAAGACTCCAGTTGGGTACAAGCTATGCAGGATGAACTTGATCAATTCGACAAGAATCAAGTCTGGAACTAGCGCCTAAGCCAGCAAATGCTATTGTTGTTGGAACCAAATGGGTGTCCAGAAATATTAAATGAGGATGCAAAAGTAGTTAGAAACAAAGCTAGATTAGTAGCTCAAGGCTATTCACAGTAGGTAGGAGTTAACTATGATAAAACTTTTGCTCTGATAGTACGATTAGAATCAATTCACATATTACTTGCCTATGCATCTTTTAAAGGTTTTAAACTAGTTCAAATAGATGTCAAAAGTGGCTTTTTAAATGGTTTTATTGCTGAGGAGGTATAGGTAAAATAACCTCTTGGATTTGAAAAATCACAATTTTTTTACCATGTGTATAACTTATCTAAAGCTCTCCATAGACTCAAACAAGCCTATCGAGCTTGGTATGAAATACTGAGCTATTTCTTAACCGATCATGGGCTTACTGTAGGTAAGATATCTACTACTTTATTCATTAAAAGATACTCTGAAGGTAATCTCATTATTCAGACCTATGTAGATGATATTATTTTTGGTTGCACTTTTTATTTGCTCTAAGATTTGTCAAATCTCACGCAGAGTGAGTTCAAAATGAATATGATGAGAGAAATCACATTTTTCCTTGGACACCAAATTCATCAATCAGAAAATGCATATTCATCTGCTAGACCAAGTATACAAAGGTACTAATTCAAAAGTTTGGAAGGAACAATGCCAAAGTAAATGGAACTCCTATGAGTCCTTCTACAAATCTAGAGAAAGATGAACAGGAAAATTCGGTGGACAAAACTAAGTATCGTGGAATGATTTGATATTTACAATATCTAACAACCAGTCTACTAGATATAACGTTTAATATTTGTAAATGTGCCAGGTTTCAGTCACTTCCTATGGAGTCACACCAAGTTGTAATAAAGCGAATAATTCGTTATCTCATTGGAATAACTTCTTATGGACTATGGTATCTACGTTCTAACAATTTTAAACTTGAAGGATTTTCAAATGCAGATCTTGCAGGTAACATTAATTTTCAATTACTGGAAAGACATTAATTTTCTGGAACAGTAAGAAACAGGGATCAATAGCTCTTTTTACAAATGAGGCAGAGTACATTGCCATTGGACAATGTTATGCTCAATTACTCTGGATGTCACATCAATTGGGTGACTGTAAATTATCCTTTAAACCTATTCAAGTATTTTGTGATAAATCTAGTACTATATGTCTGTCTAAAAATCTTGTGCATCATTCTAGAGCCAAGAATATAAATATAAAAAAAAAATTATTAGAGACCATGTCCTTAAAGGAAACATAAAATTATCATTTGTAAGATCTATTGATCAATTGGCAGATATTTTTGTAAAATCCTGCTTAAGGACATATTTTGTGCATTACGAGACTTTCTTAGCATTATCCCTATTAATTCAAAATTTTAGGACCTTTGTGGTAATTTTTATTTTGTCATCTCTTAATCTGTGTGTTTCTTTTTTTTTTTTGTGTAAGTAACATTAATTATGCGTCTCTTACTTTTTCTTTTTCACATCTTTTTAATAATTTTTCAGAGGGTAGTCAATCCTCACGTCGGATCGCTGACACCCTTTCCTTTTGTACTCAACCATCAGTTTTCACTCTTTTTAAGTCTAGTTTTATCCACCAACTTCCTTCACATTGTTTGTATCTCCAAACTCCGGTGAGAAATTCCAAAAAATCCTTCTTCCTTAACCTGCAAAATCACTCGCTCCTGAGCAAAACTCTCTTCCGAACCTCCTAAATCAGTCAATCTAGGATCATACCACTCTGAAAATTTTGCCTCTTCTCAGGATCTCTCAAATGATGCACGTAGCCTCAATGAAAAAATCCCTAGGGAAACGACCTATGGAAGATATCCCCGAAACCTTCACACCCAAAAATCCCAAAATTGACCTCTCAAGTTCTCTCGAACCATACCTTAATTTTCAGGACATAACTAATAGGGACACCTTCATAGCCTTCAAAGATAAACATGTAGCCCAGATTGTTAAAATATTCTATGCTAGCCTTCCATCAACCAAATCTGAATAATTAGAGTCTCTTAGTTCTTAGCAAATGCGTTTTGTTGGATTGTACTCTGTTTAACTCTATTTTTCAGTGTACGTGTTCTGGTTTCTCTATGCTATTTAAGAATACATGACCTAAGGATTTTGAGATTTCTTTTGATCAAGCAAAAAGGTGTGTAGTTGAGTCACCCTCTGATTCCATTCCCTGTCAATTAGGACCCAGTGATGTCTATTTTGAAACCCGTATCCTAACACACATTGTGGCAACCACTATTCGCCTAAGAACAATTTCTTTCTCTACCTTTTCCCAACGTGATACCTTCCTAGTTTATTGCCTTCTAACGAAAAATAAGGTCAAACTATGTTTTTGGGTCATCAATTTTATGATAGAGAGTACTGATGATCCTACAAGTCTTTCCTATGGTATGATCATTATCCATCTATTAGAGCACTATAACATATCTCTTGCTAGCTATCCCTATGTAACTGTCATTAAGTCATATAACTCCAGAGTGTTCGTTAGCATAGGATAAATTGTGGTGAAATGAACTTAGGTAAAGAAGCAAGATGGTGAAGACAGGAATGCTCATATAGACTCAAAAACAAAAACCCGTGTGTCTCTCCCTAGTGCAGGTGATCCTGATCTCTTGGAAAAGTGAGCCTCCATCAATGACAAATTGACTGTCATCAAGGATTCTTAACCCCTATGCAAATTACAATTGAAGATACCCATGGAGTGTCAAAGAGACAAGCTCTGATGTGTCCAAGATAAGGGTGCAGATTCTCAAGACAGTAGAGAATGCAATAAAGGATTTTAAGGAGGTGCACGACAGGATCGATGAGATCTCAGTCAGAGTCAATGCAAGTTATGAATGTCTTAAGTAGGATCGATGGGATCTCAGTCACAGTCAATGCAAGTTTTGAATGCCTTAAGGAGGTTATCTACAATAATCTTACCTACTTTCTATGCCGTTGATGCATGGTTGTTTAATACAATTTCTTTTTACTTCTTTGGGATTGATGTTCAAGTATGGATTGTATTGTTAAGACAATTACTTACTGTGATGACCCGACCCGTTGTCTCATGAGTTACTGCTCCGTTTCCCCCATTTTCTTCTTCTTTATGCTTCATTATCCGTGTCTGTGTGATCAAGTTGGTTTGGAGTAGTTTTGGTAGGAAATGAGACACTTAGTATCTTTAAGGAAGGCTTAGTTTCGAAAAGTCAATCGGATGTTGACTTATGTGTTAGAGAGATCAGATGTGGTTTTCGATGATTCGGTTAGCTTCGGGGGATAATTTATGACTTAGGAGTGTGATCGGAAGTGGTTTTGGAGGTTCGGTGTAGAATTAGCCTTGAATAGGTGAAGTTAGTATTTTTGACGATTTTCGGTTGATGGGTGAGATTTTGATCTGAGGGTCGGAATGGAATTCCAAGAGTCGTTGTAGCTTTTTTGTGTGATTTGGGGTGTGCGTGCAAAATCTCAGGTCATTCGGAGGTGATTCGGTTGGGTTTTTGATCAAATGCGTGTCTCAAAACTTTTAGAAGAACATAGGCTTGAATTCGATGTAATTTGATGGTTTTGGTGTTGTCTGAACTGTTTTGATGATTGGAACAAGTTTGAATGATGTTTTAGGATGCGTTGGTGCTTTTGGTTGAGGTCTTGGGGGCCTCGGTGATTTTAGATGGCTAACAGGAAGTTTTGGACTTGGAGAAAAATGCAGAAATAGCAGCAGCAGTGCAGGCCTAGATTAGCCTTTGCGTTCGCGAGCCTGGGAGCCGCGTTCGCGTAGCAGGACCTTGGCAGGCCAGACCTTTACTCTTCATATTTACGTAAGGACGACCGCATTTGCGTATCGTGATATCCTTGTGCTTCACGTTCGTGGGGAGTCATTCGCGTTTGAATAAGAGGAAATAAGGGTCTGTGTATTTTGTTCTTCGTGTTTGCAGCATAAAGCTCGCGTTCGCGTAGTTGAGGCAGCAGAAGCTTTGCATTCACGAGTCTTCAGACGCATTCGCGAAGGGTTATTTTGGTCAAGTAAATTTTTGTTCATAACGAACGCGAGAATGCCCTCGCGTTCGCATAAAAGGAATTAGCAGCTGGGCAGAAGAGTTTTTAAACATTTTATTACGCAAGCTAAGTCATTTTTTCCTCCATTCTTGAGTAATTTCAGAGCTCTTTAGGAGAAATTGAAGAGGGGTTCGAAGAGGATTGATTGGAGGTAAGTTCTATGAACTAAAAACGTGATTTAATTATGAAATTAACCTTGAAATTCATGGAAACTTAGCTAAAAAGGGAAGAACTAGGGCTTGGGATTTTGAAATTCTAAATTGGGATTTGAGGGACCATTTGAGGTCGGATTTATGGAATCGTGGATAGATAAGGAACCCATTGATGTGAAAATTTATGAGTTTCAAGAAGTGGGCCCAGGCTCGAGTTTTGCCAATTTCGGGATTTTTTATATTTTTCGATTTTTTGCGCTTGGGTTTTGTTCCCTTAGCCTATTGTAACATATTCGTTCTGGTTTTGCTCTGATTTGACGTACGAGAAGGCCGATTTGAGAGGCAAGGGCATACCGAGCTAGATCTTTGGCCGGCTTGAGGTGAGTAATGATTGTAAATGATGTCTCGAGGGTTTGAAACCCCATATTTGCACAATGTAGTGCTATACCGGGTTGAGACACACGCTGTATGATGAGCGTGGGGTCCATTGCTACTGGGGATTGTGACTTGGTCCATTCCGAATGATATTTTTACTACATTTTTGACTGAGACTTATGTATTATCATTATAATTTGGGCTAGTTGCCATGTATGGGGCCTTGTGCCGACCTGTAGAACCCTTAGGGGGGATTTTGACTGATTTCCCTCACTTTACTTGCTAAAAATCGTATCCTCAGTCATGTTTCTAACTGTTTAAACCAATATGAACCGGTTTTAGAAATGCTAATCTTAAATGAAAGAAATATGTGGGCTGAGATCCCTACCTTATACTTATTGTGCCCGAGGGGCTGTGATTGTAATGACTAAGAGGGATTGAAAACCCAATAGTGAGGATGTTATATATGTTATCGATTAGGCTGCACGCCGTAGCAAATACTTATATGCATCGAGCTACACGTCGCAGTAAATGTATATGTGGATCGGGCTACGTGCCGCATCAATATAGCACTTGGGGTGTAGGAGCCCCTCCCGGAGTCTGCACACCCCAGTGAGCGCAATCGACTATTTATATGGATCGGGTTGTGCACCACAACGATGTACAGATCGGGCTGCATGCCGCAGTGGTATATTTTGATTTCGGTTATTGTGACGAGTATATGAATTGGGTACTGAGGATAAGCAATAAATAAATGAACAGTACGGTTAAGGAGCAGATTTATACTTGATTAATACATGTTAAGCTACATGTTTTACCTCGTTTAAGGAATTTCATTTAGTTTCTTCATTATTTGCCATTTTAATGGTTTTACTACCTTAATACAGAACTGCTTAGTGCCTTTACGTGTTTTCTTTCTGTCAGCCATTATTTATGATTATTACTCACTGGGTCAGAGTACTCACATTACTCCTTGCACCATGTGTGCAGATCTAGGTGTCCCTGAGGCGTAGTGCAAGCTTTCTGGCTGTTCATTTTCCATTAGAGTTATCGAGGTAGCTGCATGACGTCCACAGACCCGATCTCTCCCTCTATCTTTCATTACTTTTCCATATTTTAGACTACTTCTATATTAGACTGTGAACTCTTGTAATAGAGGCTCTTGACTTGTGACACCGGATCGGTGGACCATTGTAGAGATTATTATTATTATGGTTTCCGCATATTTCATCTCGTACTTCAGACTTCTATTTATATTAGATTGGTATTTAAATTCTGTTAATCGATATTGAACTCTAATAAAAAGGGATTGTGAGTGTTAATTGGTCAGGCTTGCCTAGAATTGTGTTGGGCGCTATCACGACCGGGGGTTGAGGTCGTGACAAGTTGGTATTAGAGCCTAGGTTACTTGGTCTCGCGAGTCATGAGCCGGTTTAGTAGAGTCTCACTGATCGGTACTGAGATGTCTGTATTTATCCTTGAGAGGCTCCAGAACCTTTAGGAAAACTTCATATTCTTGAAATTCTTGTCGTGCGACTTTGTTGATCTGAGAACTAAACTTCTGTTATTCTATTATCTCACAGATTGCGAGGATTCGTGCTACTGGACGAGGTGGACGACCACCAGTGCCACCCACTGAGGTCACCAGAGGCCATGTATGCGGTCATGGCCATGGTAGAGACAGAGTAGTGAGGGCAGCACCTGTTGATCCATCAGCTGCCCCAGCTCTGGATCGGGCTCCAGCAGTAGTACCAGTCCAGGCACCGATAGTGCCTATCGTGATTCCTGGTCTACAGGAGACCTTGACTCAAATCTTGACAGTTTGCACTGGCCTAGCTCAGGCGGTTTCAGCTACCACACCAGTAACTACTTTACAGGCCGGGGGAGGCAATCAAATCCCCACTGCTCGCACACCGGAGCAGGTGGTACAGGGATTGCAGACACCGGAGGCACCTCCAACTCAACCAGTTGCACCAGCTCAGGAGTTCGTAGTGCCAGTTATTCCAGATGATGATCAGTGTTGTCTTGAGAGGTTTGGTAGGCTCCAGCCTCTATCATTCACTGGTGCTGAGGGCGAGGATGCCCAGGGTTTTCTTGACAAGTGTTAGCGGATGCTATATATGGTAGGGATTCTCGAGACTAGTGGTGTGGCATTTACCATCTTTTAGTTTACTGGGGCTGTCTTCACTTGGTGGGAGGCATATGAGAGGCGTAGGCCGGTTGGTGCAGCGCCCTTTACTTGGAAGGAGTTCTCCACTCTCTTCTTGGAGAAGTATGTACCGCAGTCCCGCAGGGAGGACCTGCGTAGGCACTTTGAGTGGCTAAAGCAAGGAGATATGACTATGTCTTTGTATGAGACGAGGTATTCTGAGTTGGCTTATCATGTCGTATGGATGGTTCCGACCGATCGTGAGAGGATCAAGAGATTTGTGGATGGCCTGAACTACCATCTCCGTATCTTGATGACTAGAGAGAGAGTATTGGTTGTCTCCTTGAAGGAGGTGGTTGATATCGCTCGTGAGATTGAGATGGCTCGCCGGCAGGATAGAGAGGAGAGGAAGGCCAAGAGTTCTTGAGGTTCTGGCAGTTTCAGTGGTGCTCCTTCGAGGGGCCAGTTCCAGCATGGTAGAGGTCGTTCTTTCAGGCCTGCTCAGTCAGCCCGTCCAGAGTAACGTGGGGCATCATTAGGCAATGGTTATCAGGGTTCTTAGTAGGGCCAGTCATCACTCAGCGCCCTCCCAGCTCAGAGTTCATCTCGAGCCCCATCAGTCCAGGGTTCTTCAGTGGCAGGTCCTTCTGGTGCCAGGGGTTCCCTTCAGTCCCCACCCCCAGCACCGGGTAGTTGTTATGAGTGCGGGGAGTTTGGGCATATGAGGAGGCAGTGTCCTCGACTTCGTGATAGTCAGTATCAACAAAGGGGTCAGCCCTTGACTTATGCTCCAGTTACTTCACCACCCGCCTAGCCAGCTAAGGGTGGAAGTCAGGCAACCAGGGGTCGCCCCAGAGGGGGAGGTCGATCAGGCGGTGGCCAAGCTCATTTCTATGCTATTCCAGGTAGGACAAATGCTATTGCTTCAGATGCTGTCATTACAGGTATTTTTTCAATCTTCCATAGAGATGCCTCTGTATTATTTGATCCCGGTTCCACCTATTCATACGTATCTTCATATTTTGCTCGTTATTTTGGTACGCCCTGGGAGTTTCTTTCATTACCTTTTCATGTGTCTACCCCGGTGGGTGATATTGTTGTTGTGGATCGTGTGTACCGGTCATGTAATGTGATTATTGGGGGTCTAGAGACCCGAGTTGATCCGTTGCTATTGAGCGTGGTGGACTTTAATGTTATTTTGGGCATGGATTGGTCATCTCCGTGTCATGCTATTTTGGACTGTCATGCTAAAACAGTCACTTTGGCTATGCCGGGTGTACTGAGGATCGAGTGGCGTGGTATGACTGATTATGTACCTAGTAGAGTGATTTCTTTCTTGAAAGCCCAACGTATGGTTGGGAAGGGTTGTCTGTCATATCTAGCTTTTGTGCGAGATGTTGGAGCTGAGACTCCTAGTATTGATTTTGTCTCAGTTGTGAGGGATTTTTCCGATGTATTTCTTGCAGACCTGTCGGGCATGCCACCGGACAGGGATATTGATTTTGGTATTGACCTGGTACCGGGCACTCAGCCCATTTCCATTCTGCCATATCGTATGGCACCAGCAGAGTTGAAAGAGTTGAAGGAGCAGCTTCAGGAACTCCTGGATAAGGGGTCGTTCGGCCTAGTGTGTCACCATGGGGTGCGCCGGTTCTATTTGTGAAGAAGAAGGATGGCACAATGAGAATGTGCGTTGATTACATGCAATTGAATAAGGTAACAATTAAGAACAAGTATCCTTTACTTCGCATTGATGATTTATTTGACTAGCTTCAAGGAGCGAGGGTATTCTCTAATATTGATCTCCGTTCGGGTTATCACCAGTTGAAGATCAGGGATTCAGATATTCCTAAGACTGTTTTCAAGACTAGATAAGGTCACTATGAGTTTCTGGTCATGTCTTTCGGGCTGACCAATGCTCCAGCAATGTTCATGCATTAGATGAACAGTGCATTTCGGCCTTATCTGGATTCATTCGTTATTGTATTCATTGATGATATTCTGGTGTACTCGCGTAGTCAGGAGGAGCATGTAGAGCATTTTCGAGTAGTTTGCGAAGATTGAGGGAGGAGAAACTTTATGCGAAGTTATCCAAGTGTGAGTTTTGGCTCGGTTCAATGGCTTTCTTGGGACATGTGGTGTCCAGTGAGGATGTTCAGATGGATCCAAAGAAGATAGAGGCAGTGCAGAGTTGGTCTAGACCATCCTCAGCCACAAAGATTCATAGTTTCCTTGGGTTGGCAGGCTATTATCGCCTATTTGTTCAGGGATTTTCATCGCCCTTGACCAAGTTAAGTCAGAGGGGTGCTCTATCTGTATGGTTAGACGAGTGCGAGGAGAGCTCTCAGAAGCTCAAGACAGCTTTGACCACAGCTCTAGTGTTGGTTTTTGCCGTCAGCTTCAGGTTCATATACCGTATATTGTGATGCTTCGAGAGTTGGGATTGGTTGTATGTTGATGCAGGAGGGTAGAGTTATTGCTTATGCGTCTCTTCACTTGAAGCTCCATTAGAATAACTACCCTATTTATGATTTGGAGTTGACTTTCATAGTTCATGCATTGAAGATTTGGAGGCACTACTTGTATGGCGTATCTTGTAAGGTATTCACTGATCATCGCAGTCTTCAGCAATTGTTCAAACAAAAGGATCTTAATTTGAGGCAGCGGAGATGGCTAAAGTTAATTAAGGATTATGATATTACTATTCTATATCATCAGGGAAAGGCCAATGTAATGGCCGATGCTTTGAGTCGAAAGGCAGTGAGTATGGGGAGTTTGGCGTATATTCCAATAAGGGAGAGGCCCCTCGCAGTTGATGTTTAGTAGTTGGCCAATCGGTTTGTGAGATTAGATATTTCGGAGCCTAGTCGGGTGTTGGATTGTATGGTTTCTCGGTCTTCCTTATATGATCGCATTAGAGAGCGCCAAAATGATGATTTGCATTTGCTTGTCCTTAAGGACAGAGTTCAGCATGATGATGCCAGATATGTGGCTATAGGTGATGATGGCGTGTTGAAGATGCAGGGCTTGATCTGTGTGCCCAATGTGGATGGGCTTAGAAAGTTGATTCTGGAGGAGGCCCATAGCTCGCGCTATTCTATTCATCCGGGTGCCGCGAAGATGTATCAGGATTTGAGGCAGCACTCTTGGTGGAGAAGAATGAAGAAAGACATTGTGGGATTTGTAGCTCGGTGTCTCAACTATCAGCAGGTGAAATATGAGCTTTAGAGACCGGGTGGCTTGCTTCAATAGATGGATATTCCCGAGTGGAAGTGGGAGAGGATTACTATGGACTTTGTTGTTGGATTTCCTCAGGCTTCGAAGAAATTTGATGCTATTTGGGTGATTATGGATCGGCTGACCAAGTCCGCGCACTCCATTCATGTGTGTACTACCTATTCTTTAGAGCGGCTGACAGGGATTTATATCCGGGAAATTGTTCGGTTACATGGTATCCCAATTTCCATCATCTCAGATAGAGGTACTCAGTTTACCTTGCAGTTGTGGAGAGCTGTGCAGAGAGAGTTGGGTACTCAGGTGGAGTTGAGCACTCAGGTGGAGTTGAGCACAACATTTCATCCTCAGACAGATGGATAGTCCGAGCGTACTATTCATATATTAGAGGATATGTTGCGTGCCTGTGTTATTGATTTTGGAGGTTCATGAGATGATTTTTTGCCGCTTGCAGAGTTTGCCTACAACAACAGCTATCAGTCCAGCATTCAGATGTCACCGTACGAGGCATTGTGTGAGAGACAGTGTAGATCTCCAGTTGGTTGGTTCGAGCCCGGCAAGGCTAGGCTATTGGGGACATATTTGGTTCAGGAAGCCTTAGAGAAGGTGAAGTTGATTCAGGAGAGACTTCGTACAGCACAGTTGCGCCAGAAAAGTTATGCAAACCGGAAGGTTCAAGATGTATCTTATATGGTTGGTAAAAAGGTCTTGCTGAAGGTTTCACCCATGAAGGGTGTTATGAGATTTGGAAAGAAAGGGAAGTTGAGTCCGCAGTTCATTGGGCCTTTTGAGGTGCTTCCAAAGATTGGGTAGGTGGCTTATATGCTTGCCTTGCCACCCAGCCTATTGAGTGTGCATCCGGTATTTCATGTTTCTATGCTCCAGAAGTATGTTGGGGACCCGTCTCATGTTTTGGACTTTAGCACAGTTTAGTTGGATGATAATTTGACCTATGATGTGGAGCCAACGGCTATTTTGGGTCGTCAGGTTCGGAAATTGAGATCAAAGGATATAGCTTCGGTGAAAGTGCAGTGGAGAGGTCGGCTTGTGGAGGAGGTTACCTGGGAGACCGAGCGGGAGATGCGGAGCAAATATCCTCACCTGTTTGAGGCTTCACGTATGTTTCTTGACCCGTTCGACGACGAGCATTTATTTAAGTTGGGGAGAATGTGACGACCCGACCCGTCGTCTCATGAGTTACCGCTCTGTTTCCCCCATTTTCTACTTCTTTATACTTCATTATTCGTGTCTTATGTGATCGGCTTGGTTTGGAGTGGTTTTGGTAGGAAATGAGACACTTAGTCTCTTTAAGGAGGGCTTAGTTTGGAAATGTCAACCGGATGTTGACTTATATGTTAGAGGGCTCAAATGTGATTTTTGATGGTTCGGTTAGCTTCGGGGGATGATTTGTGACTTAGGAGTGTGATCGGAAGTGATTTTGGAGGTCCGGTGTATAATTAGGCTTGAATTGACGAAGTTAGTATTTTGGTGATTTTCGGTTGATAGGTGAGATTTTTATTTGAGGGTCGGAATGGAATTTCGAGAGTTGTTGTAGCTTCGTTATGTGATTTGGGGTGTGTGTGTAAAATTCAGGTCATTCGGAGGTGATTTGGTTGGGTTTTTGATCAAAAACGTGTTTCGTAAGTTTTAAAAGAACTTAGGCTTGAATTTGATGGTTTTGATGTTGTTAGAGGTGTTTTGATGATTGGAACAAGTTTGAATGATGTTTTAAGAAGCGTTGGTGCTTTTGGTTGAGGCACCAGGGGCCTCGGGGTGATTTCGGATGGCTATCGGGAAGTTTTGAACTTGGAAGAAAATGCAGTAGCAGGTGCAGGCCTATTTTGTCCTTCGCGTTCGCGAGCCTGGGGCCACGTTCGCAAAGGAGGAAGTTGGGGTCCCTGAGATTTGTGCTTCGCATTCGCGTTCGTGAAAGGTGAGAACCTTGTGCTTCGCGTTCGCGGGGAGTGTTTCGCGTTTGCATAAGAGGAAGCTCAACGGGGCATTTTGAGTTGGAAAAATATTGCAGATTTTGCCCAGGTCTAATGCAGGCATTTTCTTCTTCGCGATCGCATCCCCTTTCTCGCGTTCGCATAGAGTAAATTTGGAGGGGGTCTAATTCCTTATTTGCGATCGCGTGAGTTGGTCTGCGATCGCATATCTCTACCCCTTTTCCTTCTCCGCAATCGCATTGAACAACTTGAGCTGGTGGCTCAGTGACCAAATCCTTCTACGCGATCGCATGGCCACGTTCGCGATCGCGTAGGCTTGTTTCTTTTTCATCTGTGATCGCAGTCCTTAGGCTGCGTTCGCATAGACAAAATTTTGAACCTTATTGTGTCTCTGCCTCCTTAGGTCAAATATGTATCAAAAATATGTCTCCCTCTCAAAAATACCATTTTTCCATGTATATATACCAATTAGGGTCGGGCCCAAACAATTATACCTTCTCCTAGGCGAAAAAGAATAATATTTCACGCCTGGACTGTCGCGGCCGCGGCGTGGACCGCGGAGGGCACTGCCTCAAACCGCGGCGCGGACCGCGGTGTTGACCGTGGTGGACTTTGTACCGTATTTTTTGTCCTGTTCTGTTTAGAATTTGGAAAAATATAAAGCATAAAAGTTGTAGTTCTTTGAGTTAGCTTTCCAACTATATATTATGGAGCCCAAATAGAGGTCTGAGAAAAAAGTTATGTCTATTTTACTAGACTGTGCACAATATGCCTCCTCGAGTCTTCGTTCGTACTTAATTATCAAATTTGACCCCCAAACACGATCCCAGCTTAATTCCTTGAGCTTTTACTCAGACTTCAAAGCTTCAAATCACTTAAATTTATTCCATAACATCTATATAGCTCGGAATCACACTTACAAGGCATAAAATAACAATTAGTGCAAAACACTAGCGATTAAAGCGCAAACTCAACTAAAGTGCAGTAAATTAAAGCGTAATAATTAACTAAAATACGTTATTATAGCCTATCATCAAGTCTCTCTTTACTTTTGGTTGTCTATTCTATTTCAGGCAACATGATAGATTTACTCTTTTGTATATTCTAATAGATGTCCACATACTTGTGACACCAGGTCTTGGCACACACATTAGTAGACTATTCATTTGGGGATTGTAGAATTATTTTTGGTACGTTACTAAATATCACTTGTTTTAACTTCAACTTAAGAAATTATTGTACTTGTTTTTGTAGAAGTAAAATGATAACTTATTAATATTTTCGCATTGTCTTGCTTGACAATGGTGTTGGGTGCCATCACGACCTATAATAAAATTGGGTCGTGACATTTCCAAGGCCTCGGAACCCGGATTGGGATTCTAAAACACAAGATGATTCTTTGGATCATCACAAAAATAAATGAAATTAGTCGGTATTTTTAATTATGTAATTAAAAAATGTACCATATAGGAATCGAACCGAGGTCTTTACTGTGGCACGATACTTTCTACCACTAGACCATCGGTGTATTTTGGTTTAAGACTTTCTTTTATTTTATTCATACCCTTTAGTTGCATTTTCACGCAAAAATAAACAACCAATTTCGATTGGTTTTATTAAAAAATAAAATTATCGACTGAAATCGGTTAGTTTTTTAATATGACCAACCGATTTTGATAGATTTTTGAATTTTCATTTTAATTTATTTTAAATAAAAAACCGACAAAGTTGGTATGAGCACGTGATTTTTGCCTCATACGAATTACTCCAAAAGAATTTCCAAAATTAGACTTTTCTTTAATTATGTGTTATTCTCGGAATTACTATGTGATTTTCCTGATTGTTTGCATATTTTTGTGTGCATATTTAATTTTATTAATGCATTAAAAAATACAAAAATATAGCATCTGCACTTAGGATTTGATTTTTATATTTTTCTTGGTTAATTTAGTAAATTGTTGTTCTACAAAAATGAAAAATTCACAAAAAATAACGTATTTTGTATTTAGGGTTTAATGTCAAAATTTTGTGATTTTCTCTTAATTTGGTATTTAATTATTTGTGATAATTATTATTCAGAGTTAATTAGTATTTTAAGTTAATTTTGATTTTTATAATTTAATTTAGGATTTTAGTTTTAATTTTTGAAAAAAAAGAGGAAGAAAAGAAGAGAAAAAGATTAAATAAAAGAGAAGGAAATCTGAATTGGGCCAAATTCAATTTAATTAGAGAGGCCCAAACAATTACACCTTAAAAAACGAGAAATTTTCATAAAGCACCATCTTTTAGTAGTAATTAGCCATCTATGGATATATTTGCTATATTACGGATTATAGATACCTTTTTTGTGGTTATAAAATGTATTTGATGTATTTAAGTTATTGTATTCATGAATACAGTAGCAAAAATAGGCTTGAATCAGGGAAGTCCAGCTAATCAGTTGTTGTATTCGAGTGTATTCGATTGTATTCATGGAGTGCAACATGGGATTACAGCTGGACAGATTATTGTATTCGATTGTATTCACGGCGTGAAATAGGGGATTATACTATTTTTAAAATGGAAAGTAAATCAATTAACATAATAGACTCCTAATATAACTCAACAAACTCAATTATAACACACAAATTTTGTATTTTCGGTTATAAAAAAGATTCTCAACCGAAAAATACCCCAAAAACATAGCAATCTTTAGAGAAATTATATAATACATCTGAATACATAAATTATATTAATTAAAAAATATATGAATACATTCGTGGCATATAGCGAGACAGTGAATACAATAAAATATATAGTATACAGCAGGATACATTGAAATACAATGAAAAAAAAGAGAGTGAATACATTGAAATATATGAAATACAACGAGATATATTGAATTAAAATGAAAAAAAAGACAATGAATACAATGAAATACACAAAAATACATTAAAATATATTAATAGAAAATCAAGTTGCTCAGCCCTAAACTTTGTTCCCAATCCACCGATATCCATGCCCCCTTTCACACGAAAACTACTGCCGCCAAGACCATAGTATTCTGTGTAGTATTTCAGCCATATAGGGTTTATTAGTAACTTGTTTGAGAGAAGAGAAATTTTCAAGTAAAAAAGCCACTAAAAGTTAATTAAGAGAAAATGCCAACACTGACGAAGCTATTCACAATGGAAGAAGCCTCTCAGCACAATATTAAGGATGATTTCTAGGTCGTTATTGACAGGTAAAATACATCGTCGACCTGAGGAGGGGGTTAGGGGTGACTCAACAAGGAAGGGGAAGGTGGTCGTCGGCCGTATCTGGCAGAAAACAGCCCCTGCTAGGGTGGGGAGGAAAAAATCGAGAGGAAAAGAGAAGAAAGAAGGAGGAGAAAGGAAAGAGAGAATGGGATGTATCAAAGTAGGGAGAGAAAGAAAATAGTGTAACTGATTAGCGTATTTAGTGGCTTAGGTCTAGGAGCTAACCAAAATTAAATATTTTGCTGTAAACCTTAAAGGGTATCTATAGAATATAATTTTTTTCAATGGTATTTATTTAAAATAAATAAGGTGTTAACCTTTTCTATAGGAGGTAAAAATTTCTTAAAAAATCGACCAAACCGGCCCAAACCCGCCTCCCCAACCCGGTCCGCCCCTACCAGAACCAAACGATGTTGTTTGGACATGATTTAATATGGGCCGTTGATTTAGTTTGATCAAACGGTCCAAAACCTTGCCCATTACCCGACCCTGACCCACCTTATACCCGGTCCAGCTTCCCTCCAAACGACCCCGTTTCTTGTAGGTTTAATCACAGCCGTTGGATTTTCATTATCCAACGGCTCTAATTAAATATCCAGTTCTAATATAGCCAAACCCCTTAGACCCCCCTCCCCCCCAAGAAGCCCTCAACCCTTCATCTCCAACCAAACCCTAAAGATGCTGTCACCATACCCCCACCGCCTTAGGGTGGCGGCGACACCACCAATCAGCACCAAATTTACACCCCAAAACCCCCAAACCCCCCTTATTCCAAATATTCACTTAGTTTCCTTCGAATCTGCCTAGAACCCCTCGAATATCAAATCTAATTTGAAGCCCTAGAACCCTAATCAAATCTAATTTGAAGCCCTAGAACCCTAAATTCTAAATAGTGCATCAAAGGCCAATATGACGGATTTCTTGGCTTATTCAAGCCTGTTTCAACACAAAATAATGACACTCGTTTGTTCTCTACCAAAGAACAAACGTTTGGCATTATTTTGGGTTGACTCAGAATACCAATTCCGAGTTCAAGTCTGTTTGGTGAGTTTCCTTTCATTTTTCTATTCATTTTTTCAGTTTATTTCACCTCTGCTTCTTCTCTTCTTTGAACAATTTAGTTAAAATTTGAATTAGGTTCGAAATTGTTAACTGTCCATTCGTTTTCTTTAGTGCATATCATATTTGTGTATGTCGTTAATCAATCCGATAGCTAATTTTGTTTTTCAATCCAGTTGAAGGTGTCAGCCTTTTGTTTATTGCTGTTGTAATTTTTTTTAAATAGAAACTTTAAAGATAGCTTGAGACTTGTTTAATAAAAAGGGATCTTCACCTAATTTAGAAGTTTCTATAATGGTAGGGTTTATGATTTCACTACTGAATAAATAGAATTGCACTAATTAAGCTAAGTGGAATCAATTAAAAATTATTGAAAGTTCATTTTCTGAATCCAAGGGGCATTTTCCATTGCCTATTTAAGAGATTTTAGGACTGAAAATATAGATGGTCGAACATAGAAGAATACTCTGAAAAAATACTAAAGAGATTTAGGATAGAAAGATTACAGAGATAGAAAGAAAGCTTAATAGAGTTAGAAGTGAAAAAAAAAAAAACTGGAACTGCTAAATAACTACTATTCCATTGAATCCTCTTGGTCAATTTCTGAATTTTTTTAAGTGCTAAAATTTTCTGGTTTATCTATTGATGTTTGATTGATTGAAAGTTTTTCCGGTATATTTTTAAAGCTGGTTTAGATTTGTTGTTGGAAAATACCGGTTCACTGCTGATTTAAGCTGATTTCACTGCTCAATTGGTTCTACTGTGTGCTGATTTCTGTTGCTACTGCTGAATCTTACCCTCATTCACTCTCATTTCCAGGTATATCTTCAAACTGTAATAGAATGGAGTCTTGACTAATCTGTATGAGATCTAGAAATTTAAATTGGAGTTTAAATGGAAATACTAATTCCTGGTAGAACTGCTCTTAGTTTCAATCATTTTGTATGATCGAATTGTTCAGTTTTGTGTGAATTCAGTTTCTTAATTATGTTGGATTGCTGGTTCACGCTAATAGTTTAAGGTGATTTGGTTATTTAGATAAAGTGTTTAAATGTTAGCATTGTAATAATGTTTGAGTTATACTTGTATGAATGAACTGTTAAACATTTTGTGGGGAAAATTGCTTGAAGGTGTCAATTAGTGTTCCTGGTTTGAATTCAAGACTTGTCATATTAAAGTGTTGTTCATAACTTTGCTTTGTACTTTGAAAAGCATTATAGTGTTACACCTAGTCAGAATTTTGTTTTTCTCTAAATATTCTGGGTGAGCTCAAAGTTCATATGCTTATTGGTGGGATGAGTTTGAAAATCAAATACAAGCATGAACTTTATGTTGCTTGCTATCAGTGCCTTTGATGATAGAAGGTTGGGTAAGTTGATATCTCATAGACACTTACAAGTTAGATAGGACTCGATATTGAGTCCTGTTTTCTGATGTTGATTCTGCTAATTCTTTGGTTCATCAAACCTTGGACTTTTAAGTCATCTTCAAGAGAAGATAGCAATGGATACATTGGGCTGGTCAGCTAAGCCCAATAGCCTGTATGGTTATGGCTGAACATTTCATACGGCAGATCTGATTAAAGTGTACGCTAAAAATAAAATCATAGTTCGAGTTTGGTTAATTTGGTATCAATTGTTATGAATTATTCTTAAGTCAGCTAATTTGATTTTCAATTCCCTACGGATATTTGTTGAATGAATGGCTCCCCCTCCCTTATTTTGAAATCACATCTAAGTATTGATTCATTGTTGGAATTTCATATTGAGTTTTTCTCTTTTGAATCTTTTTATATTGCTTCTATATGGTTTGAGAATACTTTTGAGTTGGCTCATTTGTCTCATTGTTGGGATCTGTTTTTGTCTATGTGAGCAAATGTTAACTGAGCTGTTATAGAAGCAAATGAAATGGGTCACGGAATTTTTGGTTGATAAAGTGATGCCAACAAGATTTGGATTTTGGTATTGAATATTATTTGTTAAATTTAATGAACCATGGGTTTAATGAACTTGCTGGGCAACTTCTGATTTCCACCACTTCTTCATGTCCATATAAAATGTGAGACATATTTTTATAGTTGTCCAATTGCTTGATTCCAAATAAATTTGGTTCCAATAAAAATTTATCTATAAGTTTCGAACATATTAGTGCAAATTAGTGCATAATTGTGCCAAATGATGATGCACAATTTTGGCCATTGATCCAAAGATTTGCAAGTGCAAAGATCCAAAGTGAATTATTAATAAGCAGCAGTAGTAGCAGTAGGATATTTATTAGTATAAGGATCCAACCATTTGATGTTCTCGCTATTTTACTGGTATATTTGGAGGAATATTTATAAATTTTAAGAATATCATTTGCACCACTTGGATTAATGTACAAATTCTTCTGTCATTAATTTGTGACTAGACATGTACTTGGATGATTTGGGCAATATCACTATGATTATGTGTGAAATTCTACAGAGGCTATGTTTGTGCTCAATAATATGAGGCGTGCCATGCTAGATAAAACCTCGAAGCCCATATCCCTCACAAAACTAGCTAGCTTTTTTATAGAAAATTTGAGGTGTGCCATTTTCATTAGATAACCCATGGCCCTTACTTAATCAATTTTTTATCCTTAGAAATCGAGGCGTGCCATTTAACAAATTTTCATGGCTCTCGCAAAGTTACAAACGCGTAGTTGCTTTAGGCGCATCGTTTTAATAACTTACCTTCCTAAACTCGGGTGTGCATTTATGTGACTCAAATCTAAATCTCAACAATGTTAGATAAATGTGACGACCCGGCCTGTTGTCACGTGAGTTACCGGCCCGTTTCCCCCCATATTGTGTTGCTTTATGTTTCAATATCAATATTTGAGTTGATCGGGTGGAATTGAGTTGGTTTTAGTTGAAAATGAGGCACTTAGCCTCTTAGAAGAAAGCTTGTCTTAGAAAAGTCAACCGGAAGTTGACTATATGGTTAGAGGGCTCGGATGTGAATTCCGGTTGTCTGGTTAGCTTCGGGGGATGATTTGTGACTTAGGAGTATGATCGGAATTGATTTTGGAAGCTCGGTGTAGAATTAGGCTTGAATTGGCGAAGTTTGAATTTTGGCGAATTCCGATTGATAGGTGAGATTTTGATCCGAGGGTCAGAATGGAATTTCGAGAGTCGCAATAGCTTCGTTAGGTGATTTTGGATATGTCTGCAAATATTCAGGTCATTCGGACATCGTTTGGTCGGGTTTTTGATCGAAAGTGCATTTCGAAAGTTTTCAAGAAACTTAGGCTTTGATTTGATGAAAATTGAGGATTTTGATGTTAACGATAGTGTTTTGATGAATCAAGCAAGTTTGGATAGGGTATTAGATCATGTCTTTGCTTTTGGTTGAGGTCCCGGGGGCCTCGGTGTGATTTTGGGGTGGTTAAATGGTGAAGTTGGATGTTTGTTGCAGGTCTGGTGTATCTGGCTTCTGGTATTTCCGCATCTATGGAAAAGGAGTCGCATAAGCGGTTCCGCAGATGCGGCTATGGTGTCGCAGAAGCGGTCCTCGAGGGGGACCTGGCATTTTTGCAAGAGCGGAAGTCCTTCCGCAAAAGCGGGTCCGCATAGGCGGACAGTTCATCGCAGAAGCGGTTGAGTGGAAACCGCATAAGCGGGCTTTTAGTCGCAAAAGCAACACATGGGGGAGTTAAGTGAAAACCACATAAGCGGTCAAATTGCCGCATAAGCGGTACCGCAGGTGCGGTCAGTGGACCGCAGAAGCAAAAATCTCTGAAGGATTTTAATGAAACAGTGTTTGCGAATTTCAGAAGATAAGGAAAATATTTTGACTTCGAGAAGAGGCAATTTTGGGAGATTTGGAGAGGATTCGAAGGGGATTCCATCAAGTATAAATTTATAGACTCGAATAATGTTATTATGATGTAAAAACAAGGATTTAAACACTGAAATTCAAGGATTTAAGGGTAAAAAAATAGTGGTTAGGGCTTGAAACCTAAGAAAGTGTAAACTTTGAATTTGAGGGGTCAAACGAACTTCGATTTTTGTAAATTTGATATGTATAGACTCGTGGCGAGACGAGAATTCAGTGATGTAAATTTCAGAATTTTTTGAGAAGTGGACCCGAGGCTCGGGTTTTGCCAACTTTGTATTTTTAGGTATTTTTCGAGTTCTTTCAATTGGGTTATGTTCCATTAGCCTATTGTAATGTATTCGTTGTGGTTTGACTAGATTCGATGCGCGAGGAGGCGGATTCGAGAGGAAAAGGCTTAGCGGACTAGTCTTGTGGCCGGCTTGAGGTGAGTAATAGATGTAGATAATGGCCTGAGGGTTTGAAACCCCGGTACATCACACTGTGACGCTATATTGAGGCGAGACACGTACTCTACGCTGAGTGCGGGGTTGATTGTGATTGGGGACTATGGCTTAGTCCTACCGAATGATAGTCGTACCGTGTTATTGGCTAGAAATTAGTTGACAAACCTCTACTTGGATGGTTATGGTTATATTTGGGCTGTATGCCGATTAATTGGATCCCGTAGGGATTATTATCACTATTTCCATGATGTTTAGCATGTTTTCATGATATCAGTCCTGAGTTAAACACTGTCTCGAAATGGCTAGTAAATTCTAAGGTTTTAACCACTTAATTTATAATTTTCGATAATTGGAACTGAAATTGGTAAGTTTGACTGTGCTCGTGTGGCTTGCATGCATATAATTGGACTGATTGTGGATCGGGCGGTACGCCGTAGCTAATGTTACGATGATATTGCGCTTGGGCTGTAGGAGCCCCTCCGGAGTTTGAACCCCCACAGTGAGCGCGGGTACCCAAATGGATCGGGTTGTACGGCGCAGCGGTCATGTGCATTGCATTGCATTCATACATCTATACCTGCCTGTGTTATCTGTCATTAATTGTTGTCATTACACTGTTAAATTTGTAGGAGTATTGATTATAGATTTACATTGTTATATTTTGGGATTTCTTACTGTCAGTCATTATATATGTCTATTACCACTGAGTTGGAAGTACTCACTTTACACCATGCACCATGTGTGCAGATCCAGGTACTTCGGGAGTTTAGCTGAGCTTTTGCTGATTTCAGAGCTTATCCGGAGTTGTCGAGGTAGCTGCCTGACGTCCGCAGGACCCGACTCCTCCCCTATCCCTTTTATTATCTTTTCGCAGTTTTGAGACATTGTATTATTTGAAGTCTTGTCTCACTGTATTGTTAGAGGCTCTAGACTCGTGACCCCCAGGTCTTTGGGAGTGTATTCGGTGTCGTCATGATATTCAACTTATATCTATCAATAAGCTTAATCCTTTAGATTCATTATTGTTAATGATTTTAAATAATTGGTTTTGAGCTTCATGCTCGGTTGAGAGTGTAAATGGTCGGGCTTGCCTAGCAGTTGTATTGGGCGCCATCACGACCGGGATTAGGGTCGTGACAAGTTGGTATCATAGCCTAGGTTACTAGGCCTCATGAGTCATGAGCCGGTTAGTAGAGTCTCACGGATCGGTACGGAGACGTCTGTAT
>MU788082.1:191630-213833 GCA_026770625.1 Nicotiana glauca | reverse complement strand
GAATTCAAATTAGGATAAGAGGCCCAATCCGATTTTTCTTTCATATTTTTTGCTCTTCTTTTCGTTTATTTGCTCCAAAATTAAACTTAAAGATCCTAAATTAAATTAATAAAACCAAAATTAACTTAAACTACTAATCAACTCCTAATAATAATTATCACACAAAATTAAACATCAATTAAAATAAAATCACACAATTTGGACATTAAATGCTAAAAAATACAAAAATATATATTTTTGTAATTTTTTATTTTGTAAAACAAACTTAATTACTTTTAATTGTAAATTAAATCCTACGAATGCAAATGAAATATATTTTTATATTTTTATTAATTTAACGAATAAACATGCACATGCAAATACAAATAATTATCCAAAAATACCGTGAAAAGTCTTGAAATTGCGCACAAAGGAAAATTATTTTTTTATTTTGAATATTTGGGAGTAATTCTCATATAGGGCAAAAATCACGTGCTTACAAATGTGGTGATCAGTCTTCCCACACTTGTAACACCCTTCATTGGTTTGTTTTTCAGGAACCCTTGGTTTGGTGTAGCTTCCACTTCTTGAAGGACCATTTCCACTCTTTAGGTACTTCTTGAACTCCTTTGTGATCATGATCATTTCATCCTCCTCTAGATCAACACCTTCAGTGATTCTAAATGCCATGCTCCTTTCTTTCTTGGGTGCATCCATCTTCATGGTTTGCCTTCTAAGTTCATAGGCAGTGAGATTTCCAATTAGCTCATCCAACTTAAGAGTGGCAATATTCTTTGATTCCTGAATAGCTGTGATTTTGCTTTCCCAAGAGATTGACAGTACCCTTGTCAAAATCTTCTCAACTTTGCTTCTTCAAGAATAACCCTTCCAAGAGACTTAAGTTCATTTGTTAGTGTGGTGAACCTTGTATACATCTCCTGGATGGTTTCCTCTTCCTTCATGGTGAAATTCTCATATTGAGAATACAAAAGTGTTCCTCTGGACCTCTTCACTTGAGATGTTACTTCATGAGCCACTTGAAAAGTGTCTTAGATTTCCTTAGCAGTGGTACATCTTTGAATTCTACTGTACTCGTCTGGACCAAGTCCACACACAAGCCATTTCTTGGCCTTTGCATTCTTTTCCCACTTCCTTAAGTCCTCAACAGTGCAGTCAGCTCTTGTCTTTGGCGCATCCACTCCTTCAACATTCTTCTTTGTAGTTGCTAGAGGACCATCAATTACTATGTCCTAGAGTTCATAGTCTTCTCCTATGATGTGATCTCTCATCCTGATTTTCAACCAAGAGTAGTAGTGGCCATTAAAGAGTGGAAGCCTATCAGTAGATTGCCCTTCCCAGTTCCCAGGTGGTGCACTCATGTTGATCTTTTTCTAAGGTGTTAGCCTCTTCAACGATAACCTGCTCTAATACCAATTGATATTTTAAACGTCAATACCGCACAAAAGGGGGGGGGGGGGATTTGAGTTGTACCCAATTTTCACTCTAGAAGAACCTAGATCTTCTAGGTGTACTAACTAGTGTTGTTTGCGGAATAATAATTACAGAAAATAAAGAACATAGAGATTTTTACATGGAAAACACCTGGCTCAAAAGGTGAAAAAAAACACGACCTACTACTCAATAAGATTTTCCCAAACTTCCACTAAAATCACTGATCCAAAACAGTATTTACAAAACTCTTTGTAAACCTAAGGATTAAACTCTAATCCCGTTGTAACAACCGACCTCTAACTGCTGCGACAACTTTAAGTTAACTCTAACTTGAATACTCAAAGTATCTATTATAATTGCTTCTAGATAAAGCTGAAAGGTACGATATTAAAACACCTACTACAATTGAACTATAAATAAAGAAAGTCACAAAAACTCTTTATGGAGCTGGTTCTTCAATCTGGTTCATGTAGCTTCAGGTTTGCACACTTGAATCACACATGAATTGCTTGCAAAAAGCCTTGCTATTTTGCTCCCAATTCACGTTTAACTTCTGCGTTATAGTGCAACACTTTAATGTGAGAACATCCTGCAATTTATAGAGATAGTAGATGAAGAAATAACTAGAGTTTTGATGCAACTCTTCCTTGGTGGAAGAGTTCTAGTTGATTTCAACTTCTAACTCCTTCCCTATCTTGAATTGTGTTCTCTTTGACTAAGGACTCCTTTTCCTTATCAATTATGCAACTTTTTCAATCAGGAGATACTAAATACACCAAGTTAAGTTTATCTCCTTCACGTGAAACCCACATGCTCGAATCTGCCCGTTTTTGTGCACCTGAGTGATGGACCTGGTTCATCCTGAGTTCCTTTGTTAGTCTTCAAAACTAACCTTTCCTTGAGCCAACAAATGCTCTCAAAAATCGCCTAAGACCAAGTGTGAAATGTGAAAAATGGGCTAAGTCTCGGAATAAAAAGCCCTTGGCTCAGACGCAGATGTCGAATTTGCGACCAAAGCATCGCAAATGCAAAGCCAAGTTGTCCTTGCTCAGGTAGCATTTGCAACCAAGTTCTTCGCAATTGCGAAGGGGGCAATATCGCAAAAGCGATCATTTTCCTCGCAAATGCGATCTTTCCCCTCAGCTCCTAGGTTCGCAAATACGAGCCTACCTCGCAAATGCGATGGTCTCATTTGTGACCAATACCTCGCAAATGCAATCATACTAGAACCAGAAATTCCAACTTCTTCACAAAACACTCCGAAGCTACTCCGAAACTCACCCGAGCCCCCGAGGCTCCAAACCAAACACCCACACAAGTCTAAAAGTATAACACGAACTTGCTCGAGGCCTCAAATCACACCAAACAAAGTCGAATTCATGAATCACACCACAATTCAAGCTTAATGAACTTTTGAACTTCAAACATCCACATTCGATGCGAAACCTATCAAATCACGTTCGTTTGACCTCAAATTTTGCACACAAGTCACATTCGACATTACGGACCTACTTCAACTTTCGGAATCAGAATCCAACATTAATATCAAAAAGTATACTTCCGGTCAAACTTCTCAAAAACCTTCAAATTTTTAACTTTTGCCAAATGATCCCAAAATGACTTACAGACCTCCGAATCCACTTCCGGACGCGCTCCTAATACTAGAATCACCATACGGATCTATTTTCGGACTCGGAATCTCAAACAGACATCGATAACATTGAAATGCACTTCAACCCAAATTTATGAGATTTCTTCCAAATGCCAACTTCTTAAAATAGGCGCCGAAACGCTCCAGAGTCATCCAAAGCCCTATCCGGATACACGCCCAAGTCCAAAATCATCATATGAACCTGTTGGAACCTTCAAATCCTGATTCCGAGGTCGTTTACTCAAAAATCAAACCTCAGTTAGTTCTTCCAACTTAAAACTTCCGAAATGAGATTTTTCTTTCCAAATCAACTTCGAACTTCCCGAATTCAATTCCGACCACGCGTACAAGTCTAATACCTGAAGTGAAGTTGCTCATGGCCTCAAACTGCAGAACGACGCGTTAGAGCTCAAAACGATCGGTCGGGTCATTACAAGTAAACATTCTAAGTTATATAGTGAAAGTTTAGTGATATTTTCTTTAAAAAAATTTGCTTAGTATTTTTTCTGCAATAAGGTTATAAATTTGATGTCCTTCTGTGCAATTAATCCTAAAATTTGAATACCTATGTACTTGCAATACATTGTTCCAAAAACAAAAATGATAAAGCTGTAAAGCTTCTAATTGGAGCAATTTTACGAGGAAGACCGCTAACAAAAAATAACAATAAAAAAGGCTGGGAAAAAAAAAAAACGCGGACAATCGGTGTTCGGTTTGTGCAATTTCAAAGCTTAAACAGAAACTCTACCCCCTCCATTATTTTTTTTCTTGGCTGTGCAACAAAACCGCGTATTTGTTCTCCTTTTCCACTATCATTTTTCTGATTCTCTTTCTTCAGGTACATTTTACTAGTATTTTTCTCTGCTTCATTTTTTTAATTAAATAATTTCTCTTTTCCATTTGACTTGATTTTTTTAGAGATTCGCTGTTCTTGCTGGGTTTCTCGGCTTGAGCGGTGAATTTCTTTTTGTAGAAATTTCCCAGGCCTGTATCCAATTTTCTTTTATTTTTTCTCTTTTCTATCAAATCTATCATATGATCTCAACTAGTTTGAAGGTGAGATATAGTTGTTATTGTTCTTTTATTGGATTATCTTGCTTTTGCTCGTATAATATGACTAAACCCAAATTGTGAAATTGGTGGTTATTTTGATTTCTGGAATAAGGATAAGGATCTCACCTTTATTCATATAATTTCTGACCCCAAATGGTGAAATTGGTGTTTTATTTGGATTTCGCGAATAAAGATCTTACCTTTATTCATATAATTAACCCCAAACCGTGAAATTTGTTTTTTATTTTGATTTTCTAAAAATAGATGTTACCTTTATTCATACAACGAAGTTCAACTAATTTGGGACCCGATTGAGAATAGGAGTTTTGTTTTCTAATGTAGGAATATTGTCGTTGTATAAAATGGGAGAGCATTTGGTGGTGAATGATGACCGGGTTGTGAACTCAGATGGAGGAGAAACGGTTCAAATTGCCGTTGAGAATAGGAAAAAGCCAGAAGTGGAAGGACCCTCTTCTTCAAAGACTGGAAAGGAGAAAGAATTGGCCGTGGAAGAAGAAGAAGCTAATGAGGAGGTTCCATTAATTGGGAATGGAGAGTGCCGCATTTGCCAAGACGAAGATTCCTTGAACAATTTGGAGAGCCCTTGTGCTTGCAGTGGAAGTCTCAAGGTGAATTTCTATTTTCACTCCCGTTATCTTTGTTAGCAAAATTAGATATTCTCTTATTGAGTCGCAATCATACCCATGTACACCTTACATTTTAGGGTTTTTCTTAAAACTACCTTTTCCTAATTGTTCCATCTCTTGTCTTCCATAAATTGTGCATTTGAAGTCAGCTTTTACTTTTTGTCTTGAGTTAGGATCTTTCTCCTGGTCAACTGTACATCAACATTCAATTCATAGGCTGCCCAAATTCCCTTGTGAGCTATCCTATGGGTGATGGTGGTCTTGTCCGTTCTTAGGATTGTTTAGTTATGTCTCCGTGGTGCCTCATTGGTAGAGGCAGACCTCTGTGTAACCTTGAGGGGCACCGAACCCCATAGACTTTGGCAGAAACCAGAAATCTTGTATATGGATATGCGTATACCTTGAAAATAGTTAATTTAAATCACTTGGCACCCTGAACACTAAAAGCCTTTAGGGGGCTCTATTTGAGCAGAATATTGGTGCCCCCCCTCGCGTTAAAATCCTGGGTCCGCCTCTGCTCATTGGTGATCTCATCCATGTTTTAGGCGATTATCTGGAGCCCCTAAAACAACCTTTCTTCCTTAGATTATCCGGTTGGACAAGTCTCAGTTTTGCTGTTTTCATTTGTTGTACTGATAGAGCATGCGATTTATTACAGTTGTTATGTATTTCAAGTTCTTGCTCTACAGTCTTTCCGCCCTATTTCCTTTCTTTAAAATTGTTCTGCTTTTCTTTTAATGTATGAGTAGTTTGTCTAAGTGCTAATGATTTTAGTAAATGCAATTGACCTGCAGTATGCACATCGGAAATGTGTTCAACACTGGTGCAATGAGAAGGGTGACATTACTTGTGAGATTTGCCATCAGGTATGTCTCTGTTCTAGTTGATTTGCACAATATTGCATATTATGAGATAGGTGAAAAGACTTTTATTTAATAAGCATGTTTTCATCGTATGCCAAAAAAGGAAAAAAAAAAGAATCACCAAAGAGAAAGTAAAAGTTTTCCTGCTTTTATTACCACGTTAATATTTGTTCTTTTTGTTAAGTTGTCCAATGGAAAAGAAATAGTTCCTTCTAGCACATGGAACTGAATCACAGTAAATGTGATATGTTTTGTGATATGAATACTTTTTTCTTTCTCAAAGAAAAAAGTTTCATTTTGTGATATGAGAACATATGTCAATGAGGATGTTCTTGCAAATTACCTCAATGTTTCACTAGACTTTTAGCTTTGGAAGCTTTTTACTTGTCTAAAATTTCAACATTACAATCATGATTTTGATGTATTATTACATACATATGCATGGATGCAAGATTCGAATTTCTTTATTGTAGATAGGATCAATGCTTAGGTTTGTCAAGTCAATGTTCTTCTATTCACCTATAGTTGTTCTATTCTCTTTTGTAAGCCTCTTGGGGCTATATGTAGTTCGCCATCTGATCATCAGTAACTACAGATTTCTGGGAACTTGGGATTGAGCTTGATGCTTTTAGATTGTTGCATTTTCTATTGATCTTCCATCTTACTGTATCATATAATAACTTCTCATTTTTATTTTCAACATGCAGCCATACCAACCTGGTTTCACTGCCCCTCCTCGAGCTCAGCCAGATGAGACTATTATAGATATTGGGTGAGTTTACTTTCTTAACTGGTTATATCTTTTGTTAATTTTCTCTTAAGTCTTCCCTTTTATGTTAGCTTTTCAAATAGTGTTGTTAAAGGCATGCTTGAGTATTGTAATGACGCACAATGCTCTGCTGAGCATTTTGCTAGGATAGACATACTTCACTAAGGCACCGAGGCGCGGAGGCATTCACCTACAACAATACCAACCAGCCAACATTTTTAATTGGGAAAAGGGGCAAATGATTTGCCCTGTACTATTCGAAATTGAGTAACTTTGTCGTCCATTGGACTTTTGGACTGATATTTTTCCTGCCACTAGGAAAAGGTTCCTTTTCGCGCTTACCCCAAATGGAGCCCCAAACCCGAGGGCAATTTTAAACCATAGTCAAAAGTTGAGGGGTAAATTTGGATCTTTTTTCCTCAAAGAATTTGGGCATGCGGAGTCCATTCATTTCATGCTGGAGTTCCATCAATGTCAAGTACGATACTATTTGCTAAATGCAAGGTTATGAATTGAGCAAAAGTCTAATGGAGGGTAAAATTGAGCATTTTCAGATAGTACAATGGTAAATTCGGACCTTTTTCCTTTTTAATTTAGGTTAGTTTGGGAATATCATGGTTGGTATCTCAAAATGGTCACCTCTAAATAAGTATGGCAATCAAAATAATGTAGTAACTGTTAAGAGAACAATTCAAAGAGAAAAGAATATGTAATATGTGATACCAATGAGAGTCATCAGGCCATTAAGGAGGAGGAGGTTATGGGAACTGGAAGTTCAGTAAGAAAACTAGTCATTAAATCTGAGTTAGACACTAATCTGCATATTTAGGGTGGGTTTTTAACTTGATTGACGTGCTTTTGCGTATTTTTCACTTAATCAAAGTTATTCCAATTCCTCTGCGTACATAGTTGTTATTTTTACTTATAGGTTTTTCATCTTATATATCTGTATATATATATTTAAAGATGTAAGATATAACTTTTAGTTTTTCTTCACTTATGGCTCATTTTACTAGCACTTGCACGTAAAGCTCCAAAGCATGCTTCACCTTTAAAAATACTGTGTACAATTTAGATGAATCATGGTCATTGTGTTATATTGTTTCCTATTTGTTTTTTTCTTTTCAAATATTAGTTAAGTGGTGGCGTTGGTAATGAAGATTCAGCATTTTTACTTCGTAGTTCATTAGCTATTTTGTTGCCTCACTGTTGTGCAGGGGAGGATGGCAAATCGCTGGGACCCCTCTTGATTTACATGATCCTCGCTTTTTGGCGATTAGAGAGGCTGAACGTCAACTTTTGGAAGCTGAATATGATGATTATAATGCCACAAATGCAAGTGGCGTTGCATTCTGCCGTTCTGCTGCTCTAATTGTAAGCATTTACTGCTATTTGTCCCAGAGAAAAGCTAGAATTCTGAGCCTCTACCACTTCTCTCATTGCCTCAGTCAAGCTTGATTCACCTTGTAGGAGTTAAGTTGCTCGGACTCTTCACTTTTGGTTCCGCACACGTGTTGACACGACATGGGTGTGGTTGTGGGATCCGTAGCGGATCGGGTCAACCGATTTTGGTACTTTGACCAAAATCAACGGAGAAATTTGAGATAGATCCAATGATTTCTGAAATCAATACAAAAGCTAGGATAAAATCGAAGAAAATGGAATACCTTGTATATAAAAATTTCTATGTCAGGCCTTTTCCTTTTATCTCCTTGTCGGATTCTCCTCTGATCAATATTTTCTCCTTCTCAGAATACCTTCTAAGTTTTCCCCATAATGTCTAACTCTATTTTTAGATATTTGAATTATTTTTAGCCGAATCCCGCGCCCCTGGATCCGTACCCCCTACTCTTAAAATTTAGACCATGAAAGATCCGACCTTTAGATTTTCACCCGTATCGGACGCCCGCACCCTAATCCGAGCAACTTAGTGTAGGACTGGGTAATTACCTCTTAGTCTCTTCCACTCCAAAGAACAACAATAATCGAAAATGCTGAGTTTTTAAAACTATTCTTGTAGGTAAACAAGAGAAAAATTTTAGGGACACAGATGTTGCTTCTTCCAGTATGCTTTTTCATTTATCTCAAGGTTTCCTTTATTTTCTATATTTCAATAGGCTCTGAAGAAAATGTGAAGTTAGACATAGTTTCTTAAACTTCCATGATATGGATGATATCTAAAAATGTACACCTTTATGTCATTATTTGGTTGGAGTTGGAGCTGGTGTCTACAAAGACACTGGTATTTATTAAAGTTGCAATTAATACTGATGATCCACATAATTTTTTGATTGGCAGTTAATGGCTTTTCTGCTCTTGCGCCATGCATTACCTGTAGCAGATGCAGGCGGAGATGACGAAGATCCATCTGCTTTCTTCTCGGTAATTTTGGATATCCATATGTGCTATTTTCTTCTATCTGTTTCTCGTAAAAAGATTTCTTATTAATGCTAGAAACTATATGTCCAATCAATGTGTGGTCTTGCAGCTTTTCTTGCTTCGGTTAATTGGCTTTCTTTTACCATGCTACATCATGGTCTGGGCCATCAGCATTTTGCAGCAGCGCAGGCAAAGAGAGGTTGATGTTAGTTCTGCTGTTTGAATATTTTGCTGTAATTTTGCCAAAATACTTTAAATAAGCGTCGTGTATGTTTCTTTACTTACAATTGATCATAAAGCTAGTGTTCATGGTTTGGTGAAGCAGGAGGCAGCAGCATTAGCAACAGCACAATTTGCATTTGTGGTACAATCTGGGCAGTCAGCAGGTGTACAGTTTGCCATGGCATCAGCTACACCTTCTGTCCCTGCATCAACGGAGTCATCTGTGCCTGTGCCGATGGATCGTGTTTAAATGATAAGAAGTTGTAACATGTGCATAACCAGTTCCTGTTACGAAGGGTTCCAGCAATCATCCTCGTCTTTTAACCCTAAATGCTGCATTCTGTTTTGTAAGTAGTATTATGGATAATAGCAGCATACTGATGTTTCAAGAACCAACAATTTTTACCAAGCTGTATATTACATTCTTTTGATCTTGGCATGTGTAACTATAACATTTAGTACAATCTTCACATCTGGATAAGACCAGTTTTGTAACATACTGTATGTCTAATAGGGACCCCTGGCTTTTCATGTCAGCTAAAAACTCGCCATCTCGAATTTATTTCAAATTACTCTTGAATTTTATTTTTAAGGTTTTGTAGAAAGATCAACACTATTAGATGCATATATAGATGAACATTCTTGTATCCACGTTAATACGAATCCTTTCCCCTTTGTAAAATTTATATATTTTTGGCCGAATTAACTTAAAGTGAAGAAGTGTTTTTCTTGAACTATTGATTTGGTAAACATTCTGTTTGCAGTGTCCCACTGTGTCTTTCAAAATTTAAGCTTTAACAAAGAGTTGTCTTTGTGAGCCCACACAACTTAAAGTTCGATATTCTCCAGCGATATGTTACCAATTATCATTATGTCTATATGAGATCTTGGATAGCAGATAAGGTGTAATTTCATGCATGGTTTCAACTTTTGGCTAATTTATGGCTTAACCATGCTCTTCCTCACCTCTAACCCCACCTTGTTTCTATGAGCCAAAAATGGCTTTTTAGGTTCTTACCGTTGAGTATTGAAATTATAAGTTAAAAATTAATTTTTTTTTTTGAATGCTAGTACATAATCTTATTCATTGGAATGTCATATGCTCTATTTAGTTACGGTACCGAAACAAAACAATGCACAAATTCTTGATTTATTCTTCGTAGAAGACGTCCAAACTCCTAAGCAGTAAAAATCTCGAATGAATTGTAAGCATCAAATTTCCCGTTTGGATGCAGTCTTCTACTTTTCTAGAAATGAACTTTTGTCTTTAGCTCTTTTTACGTATAATAAATAAATAAAGTTAGCTCCTTGAGACATAGGAGGAAATCATGAAACACCACATCAAGATTCTCATGGCCAAACCTTAGCTTTAGAGTATCTAATAAGTACGTCTAACTTTAGATTAGCATGTACGATAACACCGGCAAATTAACAGAGTTCCCTCCAATACCGAATCACTACTTTATTTGGAGGAGAAATTAAACCTTGGTCGAGAACACAATAGTTTTGGCCTAGATCGTGTATTTATGTTAAAATTTTTACAAAATATGTATAAAAATTTATCAAATAACATGCCTTTCTAGCATTCAAAAACTTATAAAACTCAAAATTCTACGTTACGGGTTGTGCTAATCTCTCTCTATGTCATTGTAATTTTATAAATACTACAGAGGAAGTCCATATACCTATGTTGCAATAGAAAATGTGTGTGTGTAAACAAATATAAAAAGAATAGAAGCCCAAAATATTTTTCATGGTTATATAAGTTGGACAATTTCACTGTTAAGATACAATCCATTGTCACAGTGCAATTGAATAAAGTATCAAATCCTACGCTTTAGAATAATGTTCCAACTTGCATGTGATTTTCTAATATTATACACGAGATCAAAGCAAAATAAAGAAAAAAGTGGTCTGCCTGATTAAACGAGAAAAAAGAAAAGAAAATAATTTCAAATTTTAAGAGAAAGCTACACTTGGATGGGATTTATTTGAATAGGGAATACTGGGCCTGTCAACCAAAATAAAGAGCAAAAGAAAAGCATAAAGAAACACATTTAGCACAAGAAACCAGGACTGCTGTTTTTGCTGTATAGAGAAGAGAGCTTGGAATTCTAAAGTGAGATTTTCCTGATGGCATAAAGCTAGTGTTTGGTTTTTTTTAGGGGAATAAAATGTTCTACTCCCCCACATTTCTTTTTTTTAAAATCTCATTTTGCTTTACCAATCTTGTAGTTTGGCTGCTTAATCTCACCAAAAAGATTTTCTTCCTTAATACCTAAGTAAGCTTTGATTAGCAAATATAGCATGTACACTCAAGAACATCATAATTAAGAGTTTAACTTTTATATACTGACAGCACAAAGACATTTTTGTACTAGTACATCGCCTAAAAATAAGTACGGTGACGGTTTATAATAAGTGTAATTAGAGACGTAACAAATTAGGTTGGCAACCTACTATGATAGATTAAATTACAGAGTATAAAAGATCTTTACATAGTCAGTGTATAAAAGTTACTAAAAGTTAAACACAATAATTAATTGGAATACCAGTCTATGTTGCTCCGACTCTTCGAAAATGTTGCTGGGTGTGTGTCAGATCCTCCAAAAATAGTGTATTTTCGGAGGATCCGACATGAGTGCGACACCCTTTTGGAGAGTCCGCGTAACATAGATTCCAGTGGCATTTACATGTAAGCACAGTGAGATGATGTGGCATGCAAGTGACCAAATTGATGTTTGTTTAGAAGACAAAGGCAAGGCTAATGATAGAGACATATGGAAACAAGTGAAAAAATATGCTTAGCTTCTCAAAGATGTTGTTCCAAGGCCTTTATTCACCCCTAGTCATACCTATTCCTTTTATAACAGCCTTAATTTGCTTCATCTGTACATATTATGATTAGAGTGAATCTAAACTCCTTGACAGATTCTGGGCCCCTCCTGTTTTATTCTTTCCAAATCCTATAAGAAATAAACCAGAATCTACAGAAATAGTCACAAAAGAAAAAAAATCTTGATGATATAAATGCTACTGATTTTTCCCAAACACCAGAAGAAACCATGATTTTTACTACTCAAAAGCCATTTGTGCTCCTTATTTGCATAGGACTCTTAGCAATATTTCCAGAAAAATCTTATTCTATAACAAGTTCACAGCTTGTTTTGAGATGGAGCACAAGACAGCAGGAGCTAATGCCAGGGAGTCAGCGTATGCTCGCGGGGTTAGTCACAAAAGAATTGAACACTACAAATGTTAAACCAGCAGCAGTAAGCAAAACATTTGATCCCAATCGCTCGAGCAAACGAAGAGTTAGAAAAGGATCAGATCCTATTCACAATAGGTCCTGATAAAACAAAGTCTGTTTTACTGAGCATCACATTTGGACAAGTTATGTGTTGTTCTTGTCTATCTTTAAAGTTTTGATATAGAGACATGTGTACATAGTCAAGGCTCAGGAGTTAGTCGACAGTGGCTTAAATAGGCAAACTCTCTGAACAACCAAAAAACCATTCCTCTTTCTCCTTTTAGACATTTCATATTTTGATCAGTTTGTATTCATTTGTTTTTCTGTTTGTCTGACAAATCAGTTTGAATTCATTGGTTTAGATGTAATGATTTTTATCTTTTCCTCCTTTTCTAAGATTGAATTCTTTCTTCAACCATAGAAGTAAGTTATCATGAATTTTCTTTGAGCACTCTAAAGGTAATCACGAGTGAGATGATGATCAGTTTACTTCCAATATGGTTACTCAATATAGTTTACTCCTATTATCATCATTCAGAACAATTTTCTATCCTATAGGTATTATTTAGAATTTTGTTTCTGTTGCTGCCATGTGACCAGGAGGTCACGAGTTCGAGTCGTAAAAACAACCTATTGCAGAAACGTAGGGTAAAACTGCGTACAATAGACCCTTCCCCGGACCATGCGCATAGCGGGCTGCCCTTTTTGTTTCTGCTTTCTCTCTCTATATCAGGGAAGTTACACAACGTCAACGGATAGTTTCCATTTGAGCAATTACATCAATATTTTTACTGTAAAATCTTATCTCTTAATCACATTCACATCAAGTCAAGTGATGCTTCATGCAAAGAAGAGGTTGCAATGCCCTTAGAAAAATAAGAGGTCACGAGTTCGAGTCATGAAAACAACCTATTGCAGAAACGTAGGGTAAAACTTCATACAATAGACCCTTCCCCGGACCATGCGCATAGCGGGCTGCCCTTTTTGTTTCTGCTTTCTCTCTCTATATCAGGGAAGTTACACAACGTCAACAGATAGTTTCCATTTGAGCAATTACATCAATATTTTTACTGTGAGATCTTATCTCTTAATCACATTCACATCAAGTCAAGTGATGCTTCATGCAAAGAAGAGGTTGCAATGCCCTTAGAAAAATAAGAGGTCACGAGTTCGAGTCGTGAAAACAACCTATTGCAGAAACGTAGGGTAAAACTGCGTACAATAGACCCTTCCCCGGACCATGCGCATAGCGGGCTGCCCTTTTTGTTTCTGCTTTCTCTCTCTATATCAGGGAAGTTACACAACGTCAACAGATAGTTTCCATTTGAGCAATTACATCAATATTTTTACTGTGAGATCTTATCTCTTAATCACATTCACATCAAGTCAAGTGATGCTTCATGCAAAGAAGAGGTTGCAATGCCCTTAGAAAAATAAGAGGTCACGAGTTCGAGTCGTGAAAACAACCTATTGCAGAAACGTAGGGTAAAACTGCGTACAATAGACCCTTCCCCGGACCATGCGCATAGCGGGCTGCCCTTTTTGTTTCTGCTTTCTCTCTCTATATCAGGGAAGTTACACAACGTCAACAGATAGTTTCCATTTGAGCAATTACATCAATATTTTTACTGTAAGATCTTATCTCTTAATCACATTCACATCAAGTCAAGTGATGCTTCATGCAAAGAAGAGGTTGCAATGCCCTTAGAAAAATAAGAGGTCACGAGTTCGAGTAGTGAAAATAACCTATTGCAGAAACGTAGGGTAAAACTGCGTACAATAGACCCTTCCCCGGACCATGCACATAGCGGGCTGCCCTTTTTGTTTCTACTTTCTCTCTATATATCAGGGAAGTTACACAAACGTCAATAGATAGTTTCCATTTGAGCAATTACATCAATATTTTTACTGTAAGATCTTATCTCTTAATCACATTCACATCAAGTCAAGTGATGCTTCATGCAAAGAAGAGGTTGCAATGCCCTTAGAAAAATAAGAGGTCACGAGTTCGAGTCGTGAAAACAACCTATTGCAGAAACGTAGTGTAAAACTGCGTACACTAGACTCTTCCCCGGACCATGCGCATAGCGGGCTGCCCTTTTTGTTTCTGCTTTCTCTCTCTATATCAGGGAAGTTACACAACGTCAACAGATATTTTTACTATGAGATCTTATCTCTTAATCACATTCACATCAAGTGAAGTGATGCTTCATGCAAAGAAGAGGTTGCAATGCCTTTAGAAAAATAAGAGGTCACGAGTTCGAGTCGTGAAAACAACCTATTGCAAAAATGTAGGGTAAAACTGCGTACAATAGACCCTTCTCCGGACCATGCGCATAGCGGGCTGCCGTTTTTGTTTCTGCTTTCTCTCTCTATATCAGGGAAGTTACAGAACGTCAATAGATAGTTTCCATTTGAGCAATTACATCAATATTTTTACTGTGAGATCTTATCTCTTAATCACATTCACATCAAGTCAAGTGATGCTTCATGCAAAGAAGAGGTTGCAATGCCCTTGGAAAAATAAGAGGTCACGAGTTCGACTCGTGAAAACAACCTATTGCAGAAATGTAGGGTAAAACTGCGTACAATAGACCCTTCTCCGGACCATGCGCATAGCGGGCTGCCGTTTTTGTTTCTGCTTTCTCTCTCTATATCAGGGAAGTTACAGAACGTCAATAGATAGTTTCCATTTGAGCAATTACATCAATATTTTTACTGTGAGATCTTATCTCTTAATCACATTCACATCAAGTCAAGTGATGCTTCATGCAAAGAAGAGGTTGCAATGCCCTTAGAAAAATAAGACACTCGTAGCATAAATCAAATTAAATCTCTAAAATTAGAAATGACGATCGAAGAGTACCTGAATAGTGTGTGGGCTGCAAATTTAAGACATTTTTTTTCTTTTACTGGAGTTCTGTTTTCCAGATCCCCCGTTGATAAAGAAATCTGCTAATTGGGGGCCTACAACTCAGCCTTTGATTTCTGTTTTTTTTCCTTCCTTTTTTTGTTGGATTTATTTCATCTTCTGTCAAATGGCTTAGATGATAAAGTTGTTTCAATTGGCATACAAAAGCCTAAAAAATAGTTTGAATTTCCAGAATCCTCACTTGCACTTGATGAATACAAGCAGTGTGGAGACACCTGAAATCCAAAACTGAAAAGGAATTTTAAAAATTTTATGGTATGAAATTATAGTCTATATAATGTGAAATAGTCCCTCCGTTTCAATTTATGCGAACCTGTCTATTCCAATTTATTTGAATGTGTTTGAATGGGTACGAAGTTTAAGAAAAAAATGAGACTTTTGGAATTTGTGGTCCTAAACAAGTCAAAAGAGGCCAGAGTATTTGTGTGGTTATAAAAGCTTCTTATTAAGGGTTGAATTGTAAGTTTAAGCTAAATTGTTTTCAAATTTAGGGAGGGTTTATTCTTTTTGAAACGGATCAAAAAAGAAATATGTTCGCATAAATTGGAACGGAGGAAATATAAGTTAAGAGTATTCATCCAGTAGAGTAGCCTGGAAAGAAGCAAGCCAATTCTTCTTTCATGTGTAGTGCTTTCAATAAGAATATCTTTCTTTTCCTAAGCTCACAAGCAAATTTCATCCGGGTAAATTCCAGTATAACTATTTAATAAAATAATTACCACTAATCATCAGAGGAACTAATATGGTGTCATCACACACGGTTTTGCAAAAAAATAAATAAAATTATATTAATATATTTTTATTTTAAAAAGTTAGTTGTATATATATTTAGAAGTCAAAATCTTTTTTGTCGGTAAAAATACAATTACACTTGAAAAATAAAATATTTTCAGGTTGATGTGGGAATATCTCGCTCTCTTCGAGGAGATTCAAGCCCACTGCAGCATAGTCGTCACTGATCCAGCAGTAATCATCTTGACTTGTCTTCCCCCAGGATACAACAATCAGATCACATCGTTATGACTCGAACAAACTCTGGACAAGTTGTTGAGTCCAAAGCTCTACCAAGACGAACACCTTCCTTCTAACAACTAAAAAAACTCTCTTCTTCTTTTTTCACAACTTTAGCCTCACTTTATTGAAACACTCTACAATTATTTTTCACCCCACATCATGGAAGAAAAACTCATATTTATAGGTTAGGAATTCTTCCTTGCATTAAATTGGAAGAAAGTGAGGTAATAAGTTATGAAATTATGGATAACATGAGATAATGGTTAAATTATTATGTAATTAGTGGTATAACATGTGAGATGAGTTACAAAAGAGTTATGGTCATTTTCTACATCAAGAAGTAGTGAGAGTTATGACATATTTTATTTTAATAATAAAATGCCATTATACTAACATTCTCCCACTCATTTTAATATTAAAATAAAAGAGTTTACCCGTTGAATGAAGGCTATCATGCATAATGAATGTGAGCACGTGATTTTTGTCTCACATGATTTACTCCCAAAGAATTCAAAATAAAATAATTTTTTTCTTGTGTGCAATTTTGTAAATTTTCATGGTATTTTCTGTTATTGTTTGCATTTGTTTATGCATGAACCTCCACTTAGCAAAATACCGATTTTTACTCCAGAGTCAGTAGTGGTCTCAAACCTGAACTATCACTGCTTTAGGAAAATAAATTATCACTGCTTACACATTGTCACGCCCCGACCTCGGGGAGAGCGACCGATGCTCAACCAGGATAACCTGGCCGAGCAAGCCTGCTAGATTGCCTTCTACCCAACTTACTCATAAATAAAGAGACGCTCAATCTCACAAATTAAATCCAAGAGGATTCATGAACCACACTAATTCCATTGGCATTAGATACTTCATTTTAAAATCTCAAAATACATACACTTTCATAGTTGAAATGAAACAAGTGATTCAATACTACAAGACTGGTTTGACTTTCCCAACACGATATTCAAACAACAATGTGTCTAAGGAGTCTCTAATAGATATAGAAGACTATAATGATAGTTCCGACAACAAGGCTCCGGCTATACCTCAAAATATAATACACAAGAAACAAAATGCACGACCCCGAAATAAAGTGTGGCTGACCAAGTCGGCTGGGAAGAGAGTGTACCGCTATCACTGGTCAATGCCTCCCGCTGTGGAACCACCTGTACCCATTAAAGATAAAGTGTCCCCGATAAAAGGGACGTTAGTACATGTCGAATAGTACTAGAATGAACACCAAAGCACCTATTCAAGGACTTGGAAATACAACATGAATATGATTAATCATGGTAACAATAAAAGGGGCTTAGCCATTTAAGTCAAGACAAATTTATTAAGAGATTCCTATAGTATTTATAAATTTCAAGTCAGGGATCCTCTGCAACCACCTTTACACAAAGAGGCCCTGCCGCCTCACGCCGATGTATGCGGGTGGAGGTGCAATCACAGTACCATAAACTCTACACAAAGCAGTCCTGCCGCCTCACCTCAATATATGCGGGTGGAGGTGTAATCACGATACCATAAACTATACAAAGCGGCCTCTGCCGCATCACCCCAATGTATGCGGGTGGAGGTGAAATCACGATACCATAAACTCTACACAAAGCGGCCCTACTGCCTCACCCCAATGTATGCGGGTGGAGTGTAATTACAATACCACAACTTGACACAAAGCGGCCTTGCCGCCTCACCCTAATGTATACGGGTGGAGATGTAATCACAATACCACAATTTTACACAAAGCGGCCCTGCTGCCTCACCCCAATATGTACGGGTGGAGGTGTATTCACAATGCCACACTTCGGATTCCAAAAACGATAATAGTTTGTACAAAAGAGTTCTCTTCCGATCAACCATTTGGCACCTTTGGCCTTTGCAATTGTAAGGTCATAAGGTTTCATCATATGAGAAATAAGTATTTGATCATACAAGGTTTTCTTCCCAAAAGGGGTATAATATAATTCAGTAACAATAGAAAAGCTTTAACCCATGAGTGTTCGGATGTGTTATGCAAATTGAGAATCAATTTAATAGCTTGAACATCCCACCTCAATAGTATTTCAAGTTGGACTACACATGATGGAGTTTTGCAAGGATTCGAGAATTCTGATACTAGAATAAGAGATTAGCCTTCATACCTCGAAAGAGCTTTCCTTGGTGTAACAATAACATCCCGACACTTTTAACGATGTTAATCTATAGAAGAGGAGAGAATTACCGGCATGATTAGAGGAATTCGTATGACAAGAATTGTTACACTGATGACCCAACCTTCCCTCTAACTAATTCAAGAACAAAACCACCCAAGATGGTTCAACAACTTTCCCACAGTCTCTATTAGCTCATGCTTGTGATAAATCTACCGTCATCACCCATAATCAAACAAAAGCCGAAATTCAAGAATTGAGGGGAAGAAATTCTTACCTTGTTGAAGCCTTAGCAAGTTCCTTTTGATGAAATTCCAAGGTTTGATCAAACTTTTATTGGGGGACCTAAGTAATGTGCCCCTCCCCCTCTCTCTCCCCAAATTTGTGAGTGGAAGCAATTGTAATTTCAAACAAGAAATAAATCCTATTTTTATTGGAGTTTAATAATTTATATGTACCGAAAATATAAAGAAATTCTCACACTATCACAACTTTTTTTATTTATATATAATTTCCCAAGTTAGCTGGGAATTGTATTTCATCCAAAAGATAGTTCAAGAGGGGGATAAACCCTTACCTCTATAACACAACACAAGGATATAGTTTATCCTTCAAAAAAGGGCACTGGCAACCTATTCACATGCCAAACCAGAGAGGGAAAAAAAATTAACTAACAAAAATGTTCGACTTGTCATATTTTGTTCTGATACTAGGTAATTGATTTTTGGCTGGATGATAAGGCCCCTTAGCACCTTTGGGTAGATGTTGTGCCGAGAAGTAGAAACTACCATTTTGTGTATTGGTAGCCATTTTTGCAAGCCAATCTACCAGTTGGTTGGCCTCTCTATAACAGTGAGTAATGTGTACATTAGATTGGTCAAGCATCTGAGCGGTATCTGCTATAATTTTGTTCATCTTGTAGATGTTTGCCTTCCTCTCCCTAAGCATATTTGCAATCAATAGAGAGTCCAACTCAATAGTGAAGGCTGTGTAGCCATTGTATATACCAATTTCCTTCAAACCATGCTGCATAAGCCTCTGCAAAATTGTGACTTCTTCTCCCTTAGTACCCCGCCCATGCCTGCCTTTCTATCTATCGTGTGGAAGCTACCATCTGTGTTCAGTTTGTATGACCGTTCCTCTGGTTTCTGCCAATTCACTATGATGACCTTGGGGACGGGGTCCAGTTTCACCAGAGTGTGACAAAAGTTGATCCAACACATTTTGAGTTTGCAATTTGGATAGACCTTGGAGATTACTGCTTCCACAGTCCAACAAACTTGTTGCCCCAATTTGTACAAACTAATTTTTTTCTGATTTCCATACCTGCAAGCTCATGTTTCCTTCCAAAGTACCCAACATATAACAATATGAGTAATTTGAAGAACAGGTTTATGTACATCATTAACAGAATTTTCTTGCCACCAAGAGTTTAACATATATCTAATATGGCGTTGGTGATATTTAATACCAAGAGGAGAGCCAAATAGTTTCCAAATATAACTACCAGCCATACCTTCAACGAAGACATGATGCATTGTTTCATTTTTTAGGACTTTCACAACAGTTACATTAAGAAATAATTTATTTTCCAAACTTTGTAATAATCTCATCAAATGGGAGCTTACATTTCCAAAGCCTCCAAGTAAGAAAAGAAATTTTAAAAGGGATACAAGAATGCCAAACCTTATTAAAGAATTATTGTTTAGGTTTGCTGGATCTTACCATTTGCCATGCAGTTTTGTTGGAGTATTTGCCACTTTCCATGAGATCCCAATACAGTTGATCCTCTCTATCCTGATTACCAATGTCTACAGTAGAAATATGTTGGGCTATACGGCCAGGTAAAAATTCCATCAGCTTGTACATATTCCATGTGCCATTGATAGTGAAATCTTGAACAAGGATTATGGAGTTCGTGTTACGGTTTGGAACCAGATCTGCTAGACGGCCTTTGCCCGACCAATTATCCCACCAAAAACTACTAGTTCCAGAGTTAACTTGCCAACTCATGTGCTTTTCTGCATTTTGCCTCACCTTTAGCATATGTTTCCAAGCATAAGAGTTACCTTATGTCCAAACTTTAGTCACCATGTGAGATCTAATGCAATATTTGTGTTTCACAAAGGTAGCCCAAAGAGATGATGTATACCTAAGTCTCCACCATCTTTTAGTAGCCAAAGTATCACTGATGTCCTCCATCTTTCTAATATCTTTTAAATTCTTTAAGTTATTGGGTTCTAAATTAATACTTTATACTTATTCAATAAATTTCTTAAGACAAATAGTACATGATTTGCACAAAAGCCATTGGGTTCGGCTGAACTCGTAGCTCCTACCACTACTAGAAATTCGACAAAAACCGACCAAGAAAAACGACCAACTTTGGTCGGTAAAAAAACCGTTTGGTCGGTTTTTCAAAATATTTTAATTTTTAATTTTTTTCTTTTATGTAAACGACGAACTTTGGTCGGTTTTCTTTGGCGCAAAAATGCGGGAAACTATTTTGAGTCCCGCGAAATTTATTTTTCAAGAAACCGACCAACTTTGGTCGGTTTTTGCAATTAAAATAAATAAAAATTAATATTAAAAAAACTGACCAACTTTGGTTGGTAAATTTGGCCGGTTATTTTAAAAAACTGACCAACTTTGGTCGGTTATTTTCGTGCGAAGATATAATTAAAGAGTATAAAAAAAAGACAATCTTAAAACAAAATGCACAAATGGTCTAGTGGTAGAATAGTATCCTACCACTGTAAAAACCCCGGTTCGATTCCCAGACGATGAATCTTTTGATTACATAATTAAAATATCCACCAACTATGATCGATTTTCTTTTTTGCAATATTTTTTTTTTTGAATTTAATTTACCGACCAATGTTGGTCGGTAATTGCCGACCAACTTTGTTCGATATATTAAAACGGTCATCAAAATACCGTCCAAGCGTACTTGATCGCGTTTTGGTCGGTTATTGGCCATAACCGACCAAAGTTGGTCGGTTTTTACTGGATTTCTAGTGTACTCTCCCTCCGATCCGCCACTGTTCATAAGTACAATAGGTAAAGATGATATGATCGTCGTTACACTGTCAACGTATATAATTGAACTGAATTTGAGTGTTTCATTTACATGACAAAACGGTAACTATGCATTTAGATGATCATTAAGAAAACAACGTCTCAGATAGGCAGGCTATTTTGGTTGTGAAATAATATTGGACATTTTAATATATACATGATTATAAACTTGCTTGTAAAACTCGCAATAGTTTAAGGGTTACCACGTGCGATGGCTATATGTAAAACATTATTTAATTCAGAAAAGAAGTCAAGGACGAGAAGAATTAGTAAGGATAAGACAAACAAAAGAAACTGCAACAACAACATACCCAGTAACATTCCACTAGTGGGGTCTGGGGAGAGTAGAGTATACTGTATTGGGAAAAAAATTGAATTTATATTGAAAATGACGTGACATGACATGTGAACTGGTCAAATGGTCAAAGCGTAACAATTGAGAAAAAGGCACGGAAGATGACAGATACGGGAAGAGGAAGTTAAACAGGCACGAGAAGCAGTTTAGACACGACTCTCGTACCAATTCAAGTCATTTAAAGCTAACGGATTGAAAGGCATTGAAGACATGGATCTGAAGACAAAAAGGAATCCAAATTCAGTATTAAATACCTGATACGTTAGAAAACTGGTATTTAATAGGAATGATTGTGTAACGGCTTATTTAACGTCATTTATTACCCATAATTGTCTTATTAAAGCTTAGGTTTCATTCCTTTACCTAGAATCAACTATAAAAGGAAGAAGTCTCATCATTTGTA
>MU788082.1:134604-161754 GCA_026770625.1 Nicotiana glauca | reverse complement strand
AAATAAAGGAATCCTTTTTCTGGTGGAAAAGAAAACCCAACAGGTTTTGGAAAAGGGTCTTGACCCTTAAAACTTGTGCCATAAATACATAAGGTTTTCCACCTAGAGTGGAGGGCACATGGTGGCTGAAATTTTCAGCCAATTTTTCCTAGAAATTTCGCCCACACGAAATTGCTATTTCCGATATTATTTGGGTAACACAGTAGAAGACCGTGGAACGTTCGAGGATCACGATTGTGCGATTGATGGAGATTCCATTGAGAAGTTATGGAACTGAAGGCTCGCGTGGTAGAAGAGATATATTCACGCTTCAAGAGGTAATCCGTGAAATCCTGTTTATGCTAGTTGTCTAGATTACATGTGATTCTGATACTGGGATTGCTTCCGCTGCTTATTATAATCCATCATTACCATGCTTGGAAATGATGATAAGGAGTATGAGGAATTGGTAAATTTTACACTCAGCATTTCAACAAGAGCACAAGATCATAGAAAGAGTGGGGACGAGTAACATAAATTTGGAGGCCATAATTGACGCTAATTCTATTTGCTAATTTACTTGTGTACATGTTGACTTACTTTATATTTCATGTCACAAACTACAAGTTTAGTTATGTTTATAATTCAAGAAGTAACAAAATTAAAAAGAATACCTCCCCCCTTCCCCCTCAAACTCCATTCTAATTTGTGACCATGTTGACTTACTTTATAATTCATGGTCACAACTACAAGTTTAGTTATTTTTTTATTTCACGAAGTAAAAGAGAGACAACTTACTCATATAAACAATATGTAATATAGATTCTTTGTATATCTGCTTTATTTAATTGGGTCATTTCATTTCCATAGACCATACTACTAATTATCCCTCCGTCACAATTTTGTGATGGTGTTTGACAGGAATAAAATTTTTTTTAAAAAAAGACTTTTAATTTGAAATTTGTGGTCTAAAATAAGTCATAAATATTTATGTGTGTAACTCATCTCATTAAGGGTATATTTGGTATTTTAATTTCAAATTATTACTAAATTTAGAAATGTATCACTCTTTTTTAGATGGACTAAAATAAAGTATCATATAACGTTATAAACTAGAACGAAAGAAGTATTTTGTAGCATATTATGCTCTTTAACGACCTTATGAATGTATTACTATAGAGCTTGGTTTCTATACACTCGAGCAAACGTACTACTCCCTATATAATTATTTACTGATCTGCTTTTGTGTTTCTATATGCATATGATATAATGATACTTGTGGTATTAACAAACGTATAAGATATTTAGAAAATTAGTGTTGCAAATTCTATTCAAGTATACATTAGCTATATAGCTTTATTTTGTTTGTTTCTCTCTCCTTTCTTTGGAGAAGTACCATTTCTTTTAGCACAGTAATTTCACATGCATGGCATCTGGTCTGAAGAGTTTACATGTCCTTTACCACACAGTAATCTTTTTATTAACTAGAGTTCCAAAATAAGTGATTTTCTAGCCGTTAATTGTTTTTCCAAACTAAGTAATTTTTCTAGATTTCAAGAATGTGTTAATTTTTTTTTTTCTACATTGCCTTGGAGTAAATAATATTGGAGTATGTGTTAGGAGTGTTTATGTAAAGAGATAGCAAACGTTAATATGATCAATATCATTACTAATTAGTATTAAAATGTGAATTTGTTAATATGTGTAAAAATTAATAACTAAAAAATCACTTATTTTAGACCGAAGGGAGTACTCTTTTGGAAGCTAAAATTGGCATTGGTTTTAGCAGGTCAATATAGTACGTAGGTAGTAATATGTATTTAATTAGTGGCCACATGAGTCAATTTTCTTCGATCTTGCGACCTCATGGAAAACCAGGTCATGGATTTCCTGAAATTTGCTGCTAATTTAATGGCAATTATGTAACTTTTACTATAATATATTAATAGTCATAATATAAGACAAAAACTTTGAATATAGCCCTTACATCAAGTTCAAATTTTCAGGTAGTCATTATCATTTTAGATATGTTTCTCGTACGTTTCAGTTGCCAACCATGTCTACAAAGTAGATAAAATAAGAACATACAAAGTACTTCCCACTATTTATTTAAAGGTGGAAGTTTCGCTGAGTTAAATGCCAAACTCGGCGACTTCAAACTTATTGAAACTCCAGAAATCTAATTCCTCGTTTTAAACCAATCTTGTCTGTTCTTTGACCTGGGCCTTCCCTTCCATAAGCCAAGTTTTGACTTTGGCATTTGAGTCCGTTAATTCGTCGTTTAAATAAATATGGGGCTCTTTTCACTCTATCATATTTTAGACTTATCACCGTTCGAAGAGTTATAGTATTATTTTTTTGATATATAATTTTTAATGTTTATATTCGTTTATAGTCTCAAAATATGTTCAGAGTCATATCTGAGTCATTACAAAGTGGCTTGTAATCGGTGTTTATAAGTTAGTGGCCACACGAGTCAATTTTTAATGTAATAGGTGTTTTTGTCCCCTTGAGTTGGAATTTTTTCACGTAAAAATCCTCTGTGGGTACAACTAGAGAACCTGATCCCCTATACTGGTTGGTTTTACTTTCTGTTGCTTACAGTGGGAACTGATAGAGAATCTCGTTCTCTATACAGTCTGGTGGACGCTTAGTTTCTATCAATTAGTTTTCCCTTGCCTTATTAATTATTTTGCTGATTCTTACTGATTGTTTCCTTAATTGAAACTCTTGTTCATTCACCTCTAATACCTACTCTGTACTTAAGCCGTACTCGATTTCCTTCCTTAAGTATCTGTCCTGCTTTTACAATTGATTAATTATCCCTTGATTAAAGGGAAGACTTACTGATTTTACATGTGATTGATTCCATGAATTTCTTTAATTGCTGCTTAATTGACCCCTTACCTTATTTCGTTAAGCTTTTGATTACTATATAAACTTCCTCTTATTTTGACTTCTAAAAATGAACAACAGTTCAAAAACTATTACTTTTTACAGTCTAAAAGGCTCTCTTTCTGCTCTCTTTGCTACTTGTGATCTTTGTCATTCTAGCCGGCTGCAAGCCAAGGCTGGAAGTTGCACAATACCTTTCTCACATCTTGTGCTTTTCATTCTTTAACTAGGTATGCTTATGATTAATTTTTAAATCAAAACCTATGTGTTTAATTACTGCTTTAGTTCATGCGGCTTGATGTCCATTCTTGCTTCAGTTTACTGCTTAACTAGCATGACAAATCCTGCCTACTCAAATTTGTGATCAGCATATTTCCACTATACTTGCTTGTTTGTTGTCTTGTTTAACATATCTACATATGTAACTTAAGCCTATTTGGACTAACTACTGCCTTTCCTAAACTTTGCTTCTATACAATTAGTGTGCCTTCATTGTTAATACTTGCCCAGCATGCTCATTTAAGTCCTTGCATGTTCTGTTTCACTCTACTAAGTCAATCTCTTTAAAGTGATTCTAGTTGTGTGGTTTAGATGTCTTCAACAGGTTTCTGCTGTGATCTTTGATGTATCTATAGAATCCCCTCAAAACTCTTTATATCCTTATGTTTGTATGCTTCGTTAAAGTGTACCCTCTATGTTCCCAACCCCTATCTCTCTGAACTCTAGCATGTCAGAGCTGGCATTTTCACAATGCATCTAAATCAGTTGTTATTTGAGAAAGGTCTAGGTGTAAGCACTATCCGAGATCCTTGAGGTCCTTTGGGAACTTTGACACACCTAGACATGAAATTGGCTATGGAACTTTGGGCATTTGAGACTACTGGAGGCTTGGAAATCATTTGGGCCTACTTTAGGTTCCTATAGATTAATTATGTTCTATTTATGTAATTTTTATTCAATTCATTGGTCTGTAATAATTAATTGTAAACAAACAGTGGGGTGATTAGTGAAAAGGAAGCGTAGTTATATATTATGGATAAAATTGGGTACATACCATGCTTATAGGGTCCATGTTGATTCAAATGTGTTTATAGATAACATGCATATAGGATCTATTTTAAAATGAGTCTTTTTGCTTTACTTCCATACAATTAGGAGCCATGCCTATAGGATCTAAATAAGTTTAATAACTAGATACCATGCCTATAGGAATTAAAATCAGCTTTAATAAAAATCATGCCTATAGGGGTTTCACTTTGGTCAAATGTATTCTGCTTGCTTCGCATTATGTTCAAATAGAAATCATGCCTACAGTTAGACCTAAAATCAAATCAACTCTAAGCTCATACTGGTATGTTCTGATCAGTTTAAGTGAATAACCTACTTTTTTCGTGTTAATTAATATTACTAGAGAACATGCCTATAGGATCTCAAGTTTTCCGATCCGTTTTAAAACTGTTTTACTGTATGCCTAATCAGTAATAGATATCATGCTTATAGGACGTCACTGTTATGCGCCTAGGCAAGCCTGTAGGGCGATTAAAATTCTGCAAACTATGAAACTGTGCTGTGTTATTTGAGACTGCTCACATTCAACAGGTCTAAAATCAGTAGTCAAGCTGAATAGGTCTTTGACACTTTGGTTCTGATTCAATACTGTATAATCTCTACACACCTACATATCGTGCTCTAGGGTTTTTTCTTAAATACCTAAAACTGTTGTTTGAGACGTGCCTTACTTGTTATGTTTGTGGAGGTGAATGTGAGCCTGTAATTGTTCTGTTTAAATGTAGTCCTAATTATTTTTGATTGACGTCTAGACTCTTATCGTTTAAAAATCTTAGGTCTAGAACTACCTAAATTAGAGGCCCTAAATATCTCCAAGGCCACGAGGAAGGGATGGGTAGTGCACACATAGGATGTCTTTCGAGGTCCCTAGAACGCTTTAGGCTATGACCAAGGGGAGGGAATTGGGTAGTAAGGAATATGATGACTACGCGCTAATGTCACGTGTAGCCCCTCATTGAGGAGTGTTTACTGGGCATTGTGTGGGTGTGATACTATAGGCTAACCAACCTAAGATCCCTCTTTCCCAACTCTCGTTGTTTAAATAAATTTACTTTTCTTTATATGTGTAACTTGTTCAAAGCTTTTCCCTTGTTCCATTACTTGAATCCTACATGTGCTTAGAATGTCAAAATTATGACTTTTACTTGCAAGTGCATGTTAAAGCTATTTATTTGTTAAAATGACTAATTCACATAGTTTGATTTCAGCCGGGACCCACCGTTGTGGACCGCGAGGGGTACCTAACACCTTTCCTTCAAGGTTATTTCGAGCCCTTACCCTAAATCTTTAGTAATGCAAACTAGTCCATCATTTAATACCATAATCCATTAGGTGGCGACTCTTCAAATACCCAATTCCCAAAAGGAAACGAGTTATTCCCCCCACAAATGTCGAAACCCGGACTTCCCCGTCAAAAAGGGAAAAAGGCAACGCGACAACATGGCAACTCTGCTGGGGATATTTTAGGCTCTTACCATACCAAACTTATCTTTTGTGAATTACTCCAAGAATGCTCTATCCCACGTACCTCTTCCTCTTATTTGAATTTAACTATCTATTTTTAAGCATTTATGATTCTTTATTCCTGAAACTAACTTATCTCTTTGTTTTTTTTCTGTATCTGTCTTTTAATTATTTAAATACCGCAATTATCATTTTCTTACGTGCAAATACTTGACAACATGCTCTTTGTTGCTGCATAAATTATGCTTAACATCAAACTCAACTCGTAGGTAATTAATCCTATAGCAACGCTTGATGAGTGTTTGCGCTCTTCCTATATATCACCCTTTGAATTCGGAAAGGCGTATTTGCAGTAAAACTAGTTCATCGGTGCGTTCGACAGTTTCGTGCCTTTCCCTCTCAAGTTGTCCGCTTGAGGGTCCCGGTCTAGACCTCTATAGCAACCCTACTCTGCTTAAATTGTACATGCATCATGGTCAAACCTAGCCATATTAATATGTTGTCCACATAATAACCCTTTAAGACAAGCCTTGTCCAAAGTCCATCGAGTTTTCCATAATCCCAACAGACGTAGCCACGATTATGTGCACTAATTATGAGAAATAAGTGTCGATATGCTAATCATTAATGTATAAATAGACTAACTTGGAGAGGTAAAGGGCCTAACTCTCTTTATTTTGCAGAAAATGAGGCATGAGGTCCCTAGATTCTTTATGGTTAGCACACCCTCACTTTTGCTATATTGGTGGAGGGATATTCCTTCGTGTGACCAAAACCATGTGAAATGAGTCTTAGGAAACTTGCCTTCTCTGATGGATCTTCAGCTCAACAAAATGCTGATCGAGGCTGCAACTATATTTTGGGACAAGGAAAGGGCTGTGTTCCGATTTGGGAACAAAGAAATGACACCCCTTCTAGAAGAAATAGGAGGATTTGATGGGTTACCTTGGGATAGTCCTAATATGTTGGCACCTGAAAATCGCACTGCTAGGGGATTTCTGAAAATGGTGGGGCTGAAGAAGAATGACAACTTGAAATGCCTGAAGGACTCTTAAATACCTTTTGAGTTCCTTTATGAAAGATACGGTCATAACAACTCCTACCGTCTTTTTGATGATGCGTTCTCAATAACTTCTTTAGGTTGGATTCATTGTAGGGTCTTCGTGTTTATTATGTGTTTCTTGGGCATGCTGGTATTCCCGATCCAAGGGACAGGATCCATACTAGGTTGGCTATGGTGACGAAAACTCTGATGGACAGGATCGAGGGAGAGACATACACTATCGTCCCTATGATTATTGCAGACATGTACCGGGCTTTGGAGCGATGTCAGAAGGGGTTCAGGTTCTTCGAGGGTTGCAACTTGCTTCTACAAGCCTGGTTGTTGGAACATCTCCAAAAGGGAAAATATCATCAAGAATTTCCGCGAAGGCCGTGAAATGATCATATAGCCTTCCATCATCCCAAAAGAATGAACTATATTCCAGACATGTTTGCTTAGCCAGAGGGCACTGCAGGATGGGTGCAACTTTTCGAAAACTTGACTGAGGATCAAGTCCAGTGGACGTTCGAGTGTTTCCCTACCGATGAATTCATCATTAGATCCAGGGATTTTCCGCACTTGGTGTTGATCGGGTTGAGGGGCATATACCCTCACGCTCCTCTCAGGGTTATGAGACAAGCAGGCATAAGAGAAATCGTACCACGAGTCGCTAAAATATGTCTCTTTAGAGCCAATTTCCAAGGTAACGCCATCCCGTATAAGAATGAAGCACACTATTTGTGGACCTTAAAGATTATTGTGGAGAACGATACTACTGAGCCAGACCTATATCGTGCGGTACACTTATACCTTCATCCTTCGTGGTTGGAGGACAACATAACTGGGGTCATTGAGCCAGGGGCTAGGCCAGGAAATAGGGTTATAGACGAGGTTGTTGTGGCTGCGGTAAAGTACAACAAGCTGTGAAAAAGAGTTCGAGAGTATGAAGCCGAGCATATGGACTGCACAAGGCTGATATGGAGATGATTAACGAATGGAAAGAAAGAGCTGTTACATCCTGCGAGAGGCTAGAATACCTGGAATACATTCTAATGGAGTTGGAAGGGAAGATGAGAAAAAGAGTCACTGACTGCCAGAACGATGAAGGGAACGAAGGAGGGCATCTTGCAAGGGCATTCCTGCTGCAGAAACTGCGCGATATGGGAGAATTGATTGACAAGAGCATCCAGTCTGTGGAGGGTCATTCTGGGACCAAGTAGATTAGATTTATTTTCTTTCCTTTCAAAATGTAATAATGACAAGAGCCATTAGTGACATTATCTTATTTAGTTTCGTTTTCGTTCGTTTACTCTTACTTTAATGAAATGAAGCAATTATTAGCACTAATTTTCCTCCAAATTTATTTATCGCTAGGCCTATTTCGAGCACAACGAGGCCCCCAAATTAGGATACAAATTTATATTCCCGAAATATGTGTTTAAATATTGTAAATATTTTAGAATCCTTACTGATTTATTTACCTTTTGTTTTTCTTTATTTCTTTATTCCCATCCTCTGAGGTTGGTTCACTCATACTGGCATCATCAGCATATCACACCAGATCTAGATGCCCTCCACCTCTTCCTCCTCCAAGCAATACAAAAGGCAAAGGGAAAGCAAAAATGGGTGATTTAAGTGGTATCCAAAAGGAGAATGTTAAGAACGCAGAAACTTCAGATGGCGGAGTACCCCGACACTGAATGATCTAGTCTTGAGGTTGGAACAAAAGATATTAGAATTACAAGGAGAGCTTGAGTAGGTTTGCAACTTGAAAAACTTGTCACTCACCCTGAATGTCCTCGACATCAACCAGCAAAACACAAAGAACCCAGCACCTCCCCAAAACACACCAAACCAACATCTGCAAAACTCTCCTGCACCGTATCAATACGTAACCCCACCCCAAAATCTCAATCCCCTACCAATACCAACTCCTCCATAACACCATCATCAACCAATTCATTACCCGCCAATCGCCACTTATCATACTCCACAAAATACACCACTACCCATTCCACATCCTCAAAACTCTACCAATGACCACCACTATACCTAGGCATCAGGCACTCACCAAAACAAACCCATATACGTGGGAACCATGCCTCACTCTATCTAACCAATCTCCTATACACCAGAATCCTTCGAGAAGGACCTGCTTATTCAAATTATAGATAAAGAACTTAAGAAGTTGATAAGCCGATTTCAAGGTGTCGAAGGTGGCAAAGGAATAGAATGTTTGAACTATGAAGACCTATGCATACAACTAGATGTAGAACTGCCGGAGGGATACAAACCTCCAAAGTTTGAGATATTTGACAGCATAGGTGATCCTAGGTCCATCTAAGGACCTATCGCGACAAGCTTGTCGAGGTCAGAAAAGACGAAAAGATCCGAATGAAACTCTTTATAAGGATTCTTACTGGAGATGCTTTGTCCTGGTACATCAGCCATGATCACAAGAAATGGTCCAATTGGGTGAGTATGGTGTCGGATTTCATGGATCGATTCAGGTTCAATACAGAGAATGCACCAGATATTTTCTACATCTAGGATCTTAAAAAGAAACCCACCGAAACCTTTCGCGAGTATGCTACTTGTTGGAGGTTGGAATCAGCCAAGGTCAGGCCATCTTTGGATGAGGAATATATGAACAAGTTCTTCATCATAGCACATGATCCGCTGTATTATGAAATATTGATGATCATTGAAAACCGTAAGTTCTGTGATATCATGAAGCTTGGGGAAAGAATTGAGGAAGGCATAAAATATGGGATGGTAACAAATTTTGAAGCATTACAAGCCATAAATAAAATGTTGCAATCAGGCGGCATATCAAACACCACCACCCACGTATCAGACACCTCCACCCACATACTAAGCACCACAACCCACATATCAACCCTCATCTCCCATATATTGCAAACTAGCCACTACCTATCATACCTATAATTCACAACCATCCCATTTCCAATCACCTCCAAATCGCAAAAAATTTCCAAGACCACGACCAAACTTTGACAGTAAGCCACCCAAATAATGTACCACCATTGCTGAACCCATCGACCAACTGTATGAAAGGCGCTGGTTATGTTACCCCTATTACTGCTGTAGCATTAGAGAATCCATCATAATGGGTCAATCCAAACAAAACTTGTGCATACCATTCCAGTATGAAGGGGAACACCACTGATGAGTGCCGAACATTGTAAGATAAGATCTGGACACTAATTGACAACAAGGTCATACATGCAAAGGAAGCTGCACCCAATATTTGAAATAACCCTCTCCCTGATCATAGAGATGGTGGGGGTACATGTGATAGGGACGAACGAAGAATGGGACACTAAGGGGTCGATTGGGCTTATTCGGGAGGGCGATGACTTTAAGACCTCGGTCACACTTACTCCTATTATAGTATAGACTCAATCACCAATCGAGGTTGAGGTAGCTGCATCAATTCCATTTGAGGTAGAGGTGGCTCCGCCTACGGACACCCCTGCTCCGTTTGAATTAGAAGTGGTCACAACTTTTACAGTGGCAGTATCAACTACACATCCTTTCCACTCAAAATCAATACCTTGGGATTTCGTTACCGAAGCTCAGCGAAAAGGGAAGGCAAAGTTAGAAGAATTTGACGTTGCATAGGGAATGGCCAGGACCGTAAGAGTCTATACACCTGAACACTTAGGAGGACCAATTAAGGATGCCATTACGAAGAAGCCTATCATTGAATCAGGGCCAGATGTCCTTTGGAGGAAAATATAAAAAAGGGAATATTTCGTCATTGACCATTTGAACAAAACCCCAGCTCAGATATGCATCCTGTCACTGCTGCAAAATTCAGAGGCTCGTAAGAATGCTTTAATAAAGGTGTTAGGTGAAGCTTATGTACCCAACAACATCACCGGCAGAGAGATGACCAGTACGGTACGGCAGGTGATGGAAAGTCATAAGATCATCTTCCACGAAGAAGAGCTACCGCCTGAGGGTTCAAATCAAAATCGAGCATTGCATATCGTAGTGTAATTTAAAGACAAATTCATTGCTAGGGACTTGGGTGACGGAGGTTCAAGCCTCAATATTTGTCCGTTGGAAACTCTGAAAAGGTTGGACAAAGGTTTTCATAAAATACTGGCAGGAAGCATGAACGTGAAAGCTTTTGATACGTCTCAAAGGGCCACGATCGGGGAAATTACCCTTTGCTTGCAAATGGGGCCAACTTGGTTCGATGTCGAGATTCAGGTGCTCGACATACCGGCCTCACATAATATTCTTTTGGGCCGACCATGTATCTATGCCGCTGGGGTAGTGGTATCCACACTACATCAAGTCATGAAATTTGAATGGAATCTTCAAGAGGTGATCATTCACGGGGATGGGAGTAACCCCATTTACACCAGTCAAACCATCCCGGTTACTGGAAATAGAAGAAGGCTAGGAGGGGAGACCTATCATCACATTGAACGTGTCAATGTCGTCGAAGAAGACAAATTGTTGATCATTAAAATAGAAAGCATACTAGCATGGTCTGGGAATGAGCCCAGCAAAAGGCTGGGGAAGAATCTACAAGGTATCACTAAACCGATATGGTTAAAGGGTCATGGTACTACCTTTGGGCTCAGATATCAATACACATGGTAAGAGTATAATGATTGGTCGCCTCCATGGAACGGGCCGTATTACCCTCTTGAGCAACCAGTGCCACGTCTAGATCAAGCTTTTCACCAAGCTGATACAATATGGGGATCTATAGAAGAGGAAGCATTATCTGGGCTGAAGAATTTGTTATTGGAAGAGGAAGACACAGACTTCAATGCCATAATTGAGGAAGAGGAGGAAGAGTGCCTCACTATTTAGACCGTGAAGAATGGAGTTGTTCTTAGAAACTGGACCGCGACACCGTCCCGGGCCCGCCGAGTCCCTTGGGTAGCTTGGTAGATTTTATTTCTATAGCCATTCTAGGCATTTAATATTTTTAGTAATTTTTTTAAAGACTTACTTATTTCAAAATAAATGCTCGATTCATCGAGCTGCACTTTTCTGGATGTTGTTTAATTTTAATCAGATGCATTTGCTCTTTATTATTCATTACTAATTTCTACACTTTTTCTTTCTACAACGTTATTATTAGTTTTCCTGATGAATCGTGACGGTGACATGTAATGAGACAACGCAATGTGAGAATAATGATTCAGATGAGATACACGAGGATGTTGTCAGGAAAGTTGAAAACTTTGAGAATAAGCCTAAGTCCAATCTGGACGAAACCGAAGCAGCAAACTTGGGGGACACCGAGACTGTCAAAGAGACTCGCATCAGCATTCACTTATCACCATTAGAGAAGAAAGAGTGCATAAAGGAATATGAGGACATTTTTGCATGGTCATATGATGACATGATCGGTTTAAGCACATGCATAGTGGCTCACAAGTTGCCTACTAATCCCATGTGTTCGCCAGTAAAGCAGAAACTCAGAAAGTTCAAACAAGATATGAGCCTGAAAATCAAGGAGAAAGTTACTAAGCAAATCAAAGCCAAAGTTCTCAGGGTGGTTGAGTATCCGACCTAGTTTGCTAACATTGTACCAGTTCTAAAGAAATATGGGAAAGTCAGAGTATGTGTTGACTATCGAGATTTAAACATAGCAAGTCCTAAAGATGACTTTCCACTTCCAAACATACACATCCTAATCGACAACTGCACCAAGCATGAACTCCAATCCTTTGTAGATTGCTTTGCAGGTTATCACCAAATCTGGATGGATGAAGAAGACGTAGAGAAAACAGCCTTTATTATACCATGAGGGGGGTATACTGCTTCAAGATGATGCCATTTGGTCTCAAGAATGTCGGGGCTACCTACATGAAAGCAATGACAACCATCTTCTAGGATATGAAACATAAGGACATAGAGGTGTATGTGGATGACGTCATTATCAAATTGTCATGCCCCAACCTCGGGAGGCGCGACCGGTGCTCAATCAAGTAAACCCCAACTGAGAAAGCCTTATTCATACATTTCTACCCAACTCACTACGGTTAAGGGAACCATGCTTTCTATTATTTAGACAATAGCAAAATCGAACATTCACAATATTAGTCCATTTTCATGTCAAACCAAAAACCATGGTTAAGTTTCAAGATTTTATACGGTTATAGTTTAGAAGAACAAAAGTACAAAGTTACAACATAGTTCATTGACCCATCCAACACCCTTACCTTAGCCACGCAAATTTCTATGGAGCCTCTAAGGATACAACAGACAATAATGACAATGCCGGCAACAAGGCCTCGACTATACCTCAAAAGTGGATATCTATAACAAAAGATGTACAACATAACCCCTTGAAGGAGAAAGGGGCTCATCAAGACTTGAGGGGCTGAAGCTCTGCTATGCACGATCAACACTATTCACTATGGAGCCACCTACATTCATTTAAAAATGTAGCGCCCAGGCAAAAGTGACGTTAGTACCATGGAATAGTACAAGTATGTATAACTAAACACCATTCAGTTAGATAGAACAACCATACACGGGTACAAAGAAATCATAAGAAACACAAAGCTTCAAATAAGCACCACGTCAACAATATAAGAGGTTCACATAGTTTTAACATGAATTCTAAAATTTTTAGATTGGGGCATTCCACATCGTTGCATCATCATCCACATTACCACCGCTTCCTTGAGCGGAGTCCGATCATGGCCCGATCGGCTAAGCCGTCTTACCAGGACGTTACCCTTATTTCATTCTCACATTCCAGTTTTAATTATCAATACATTACCACTATGTGTGTATAACATGGCGTCCGATCACGGCCTGATCGGCTAAGCAGTCTTACCAAGACATTACCCTTTTCCGTTAATCATCTCACTTTAATCTTTGGTTTCATATGTATTAGTTCCTCGGCACTTGGGGCTACAATTACCACATTCTGTTACTGACATTTCACATTATTCCCATTTTCAACATTGGCCTTGCCATTTAAGTTCATATGCACATACAAAAGCAATTTAAGTTATAAGCATAGAGAGGAATTCATCTATTTCGGCATATTAATCACAATGGAACCTTGACTTGACATTTAGGCATTTAGCACATAGCTCATGTTTTCCACACATCCTCAATTTACAAAGAATAACACATTAAACACATGGAGAAGCACCTTACACATACTTTTTCACAACATCAATTCATTGGATCAATCAAATTTCATACTTACAACATTTGCACGGAAACCATGGAAGCTCAATTTCTAAGAGGAGGAGGGTTTTAGCCATACATACCTGAAATTTGCCCCTTAATGATACTACAATGATCCAATACACTTAAGCAACTTCAATTTACCATACAACATTCAATAGGGCCAATATTAGTAATAAATTCCATAACTTATGCCATTTAGGTATACTATCAAACACCTTGTAAGTATAGATCTTTACATCTCATAACCGTAGTATTAGTTCATCCAACTATCACTATTAACCAACAATTTATTCTACCATCATTCCTAACCAATTTATAACTTCCAACAACATATGTAAGACCATCCATTCACACCCAACCATCAACCTCCTTAATTAACCCATTTCACAATCTCTACAACACCAACACAACCTAGGTTAGGCACTTATGGATTTCAATCACCATCCCATGAGTTCTAACATATATATCATACATAAATAATCACCATAGATTAGTTAGAGATGATAGACATACCTCTTGTAGTAATAATCTTGAGAATCCCTACTTGTAGTGTTCTTGATCAATTTAGGGATTTGAATGGGAATCTATGGATTTTCAAGATCAATCCTTGTCAATATAACTGTTTAGGAGTAGTAATCAACTCAAAATACTCCAAAAACATTTCCTTGGATCATAGGAGGGAAGTATGGGACGGATTCCCCTTGATAGACTAAGCCCTAGCTCAAAAAATGACTTAGAGACTCTCCATACCCGGTCTTGGGGTATTTATAGGGCTTCTAGGCACGTGACCGCGGTAAAACTGCTCCTGGGACACGGTGGCCGCACTTGTACCACGCTCGGGAGGCAAAAACTCTCAGTTCGCGACCGCGCCGCGGACGCGCATCTGACACAGGTCCAGTAAAATGGTCATAACTTTCTATATACACCTCCAAATAACGAACGGTTTGATGAGTTGAAAACTAGACCCAAAGAACTTTAATTTGATAGGTTGTTCATCGCGCATAATCTTATATAAATGTAGATATGATGGTCCAAAGTGAGGTCTTGTGCGTACTCATTTACAACTTTAGTCTATTATGAAATTTTTCAACTTGGCTTAGACTTAGGCCTCTCCTTAGACCCCAAATCACTTATAATATCACTTATACTCTTATTAAAATATCAAAATGGTATCAATTATATCATGAATCCTCATTTGCGCACATAATAAAATAATTAGCCTACGTTACGAAATCTTAAATTACTTAGCAAAATTTTCTGGGGCTTTACATTCTCCCCCGCTTAGGATCATTTGTCTTCGAATGATAATTGGAGTCAATCTTCAAATACTTAGTATAACCTATCTCCTTTCTCACACATCTTTAACTCCCAAATTTTGACTAACTCCCCAATTTTTCAGAAATTTCGGCAGAGTTTTCCTTATAATTAGGCCTACCCACCTGTCAGAGAATCACAGAAACACATCCTATCAACATATGCATAATTCAAAGATGCAACATAGTATAAAATGATGCCAACCGTGGCCCCATAAGCAATGCATTTCTAGAAAAGAAATACTATTATCATCAACTAACTATGTAACACCTAATTCATAGAGGTAAGCTTTCAACATCTTCATAGGAAAAAAATACTTAATTACATAGCTATCCAAACAAGTAAGGGTACTTCTTATTCATTTCTTCCTTGGCTTCCCAAGTGGCTTCCTCACTTTGCTGGTTTCGCCGTAGCACTTTCACTGAGGCAATTTCTTTATTTCTCAACTTCGGACTTGTCTATCAAGGATGGAAACTGGAATTTCTTCGTACGATAATTCTTCATTAACCTCAATAGTCTCAACTGGCACAATAGTGGACGAATCTGCCACTACCTTCTTCAACATAGACATATGGAAGACTAGGTGTACCAATGATATCTCGGGTGGCATCTCGAGCTTATATGCCACCTGACCAATCCTCTGAATGATTTTGTAGGGTCCGACATACCTCGAACTCAATTTTCCCTTCTTTCCAAACCACATGATATCCTTCATGGGGGAAACCTTCAAAAATACCCAATCATCTTCTTTGAACTCTAAGTCTCTGTGACGAACGTCCGAATACGACTTTTGGAGACTCTGAGCAGTTTCAACCTCTCTTAAATAATCTTGACTTTCTCTATAGCTTGATGCACGAGGTCCATCCCTATCTATTCAACTTCTCCAACCTCGAACCACCCAATGGGAGATCTACATCTCCTACCATACAATGCCTCAAATAGTGCCATCTGGATACTAGCATAGAAGCTATTGTTGTAAGCAAATTCTATGAGTGGCAAGTGGTCATACCAACTACCTTTGAAATCAAGATTACAAGAACGCAACATGTCCTCAAGCATCTGAATAGTCTGCTCTGCTTGCCCGTCGGTTTGAGGATGGAAAGCTATGCTAAGATTTACCTGCGTACCCAAACCTTACTGAAATTTCTTCCAAAAGTTGGTAGTGAACTGAGCCCCTTGATTTGAAATGATTGAGACTGGAGTGCCATGCAACCTGACTATTTCTTTGATATACAACTGAGCATACTCTTCCGCTATGTTGGTAGATTTAACTGGCAAGACGTGCGCTGATTTCGTCAGTCGGTCCACAATCAACCAAATTGAGTCAAACTTGCGCAGAGTGCGTGACAACCCTACCACAAAATCCATGTTGATCATCTCCCATTTCCACATTGGAATCTCTATGCTTTGGGCCAATCCACCGGGCCTCTGATGTTCGGCTTTCACTTGCTGACAGTTCGAACATTGTGCCACAAAGTCCGCCACATCCCTTTTCATGTTGTTCCACCAATAAATTTCTCTGAGATCATGATACATTTTCGTAGAACCTGGGTGCACGGAATACTTGGAAGTGTGAGCTTTTTCCATGATCCTCTCCCGAAGACCGCCAATATCTGGAACACATAGGCGGCCTTGGTACTGTAGGGTTCCATCATCCATGTCAAAGGAAAAACCTTTGGTCTTGCGTTTATGAATCCCCTCTTTCAGTTGTGCTAACAATGGATCATTGAATTGTTTCTCTTTCACTTTTGCCACAAGCGCCCTATTCTGCACAATTACTCCTCCTTCATTAGAGTCCGCAAGGTGAACTCCCAAGCTAGCCAACTGGTGAACCTCCCTGGTCAACGACCTCTGATATGCTTCCAAATGAGCCAAGATCCCCATAGATTTTCGACTAAGAGCATCCGCTACAATATTAGCTTTTCCCGGGTGATAGAGAATGTCAATGTCATAGTCCTTGAGTAACTCTAGCCATCTTCTTTGTCTCAGATTCAACTCCTTCTACTTGAAAATATATTGAAGGCTCTTGTTGTCCATAAATACATCCACATGCACCCTATACAAATAATATCGCCAAATCTTTAGTGCAAACACCACTAGTGCAAACACCACTGCTACAAGCTCTAAGTCATGGGTTGGATAGTTCCTTTCATGATTCTTGAGTTGCCTAGAAGCATAGGCTATAACTTTGTCGTGATGCATTAACACACACCCAAGCCCAATCCTTGAAGCATCGCAATATACCACAAATCCATCGGTACTCTCTGGCAGGGCTAATACCGGTGATGTAGCCAATCTTGATTTCAATTCTTGGAAACTCCTTTCACAAGCATCAGACCATCGGAATTTAACTGCTTTCTGTGTCAATTTGGTCAATGGAGAGGCAAAGTAGAAATCCCTCCACAAATCTCCTATAGTACCCAGCCAAACCTAAGAAACTGCGAATCTCTATTGGAGTGGTAGGTTTGGACCAATTCCTCACTACTGCAATCTTTTGAGGATCAACTATAATTCCTTCCCTGGATACGACATGACCCAAGAACGTGACGGATTCAAGCCAGAATTTGCATTTTGAAAATTTTGCATATAGTTTATGTTGATGAAGAGTCTGTAGAACTGCCATGAGATGGTTAGCATGATCTTCTTGACTTCAGGAATATACAAGAATATCATCAATGAATACTATCACAAAGGAGTCTAGAAAAGGCTTGAAGACTCGATTCATAAGATCCATGAAAGTTGTTGGGGCATTTGTTAGCACAAAAGACATCACCATAAATTCAAAGTGCCCATACCGAGTCCTGAAAGCTACTTTTGGAATGTCCTGATCCCTTATCTTCAATTGATGATGCCCAGACCTCAGGTCAATTTTTGAGAAACACGTGGCACCTTGCAATTGATCAAACAAGTCATCTATCCTTGGTAGAGGATATTTATTTTTGATTGTGACCTTGTTGAGTTGCCGATAGTCAATACACATCCGTAGCGACCCATCTTTCTTCCTTACAAACAAGAACAGTGCCCCCCATAGTGACACACTTGGCCGGGTGAAACCCTTTTCTAGCAAATCCTTCAATTGTTCCTTTAGCTTTTTCAATTCTGCCGGTGCCATTCTGTAAGGTGGAATTGATATAGTCTCCGTGCCTGGCATCACATCGATCCCAAAATCAATCTCCCTATTTGGAGGAATTCAGGGAGTTCATCTGGAAAGACATCTAAAAATTCATTCACAACTGGCGCAGACTCAAGGCTAGGTGCCTCGGCATTGGTGTCAGTAACCCGAACTAAATGATAGATACACCCCTTCTTGATCATCTTCCCGACCTTAAGGTAAGAAATAATCCGACCTTTAGGCACTACATTATCTCCATTCCATTCAACAACGGGCTCATTAGGAAATTCAAGCCTCATGGTTCTAGTCTAACAATCAAGCTTGGCAAAGCATGAATAAAGCCAATCCATTCCCATTATTACATCAAAATAGACCATCCCTAATTCAATAAGATTGACCGTGGTATCCCTACCCCGTACCGTAACAACACAACCTCTATAAATTTGAGTAGCCGTAATAGATTCATCCACCGGAGTAGACACTGAAAATGACTCATGAAGATGATCCGGTTCTATCCCAAATTCCATAGCAACAAAAGGGGTAACATAGTACAAGGTGGAACTGGTGTGAATAAGTGCATACATATCATGAGATTGGACAACCAAAATACATGTAACAACATCTGGAGAAGCCTCTGCATTCTAGCGACCACTCATAACATAGAACCGGCTGGGTCCTCCTGAACTCTACACACCACCCTACCTATACCACGCCCTGCAGGTGCTGGGGTACCTCAAGCTGGAGAGGGGGCTGAAGATGCAGCAGCTGCTGGACTGGATGGCTGTGTTGTTCCTCTACCCACTCCCTGGAGGGATGTATGACAATGCCTCTCAATGTGACTGCTCATTCCATATCCATATCATACGGGTAACTCCAGATAGCAAATCCCTAAGTATAGCTTCCTGCACTTGGGGCAAGGGGACCTCTGCTGCTGCTGGGATCTCTCTCCTGACCGACCCTGCTGATAGGATCCTCTGTTGCCCTAACTAGGCCTGAAATGACTTGCTGCTATTGCTGGCTGGGCCTTGATGGCGGTGCGCTGGCTAAAGACTGTGCAATAGACTGTGATGGCCCTGATGGTCCTCTCCTGAAAGCTGCTCTTCCACTACCGAGTGACTCACCCATGTTGCCCGTAGACCCGGTCTTTCTGTTACCCTCTCTCTCTATTCTGTTCTTCAGTTTATGGTTCTCTGTGGCCTGAGCAAATGCTACCATCTTCCCATAATTCATGTCAGAATTCAATGCAGCCACAGAAGCCTCATTAATAGTCAAAGGATTTAGGCCTTGAACAAACCGACGCACCCTGGCCTCCATTATGGGCAACATATGGATGGTATACTTGAACAGGCAAGCAAACTCCATGTGATACTCCTACAAATGCCTGCTACCTTGATTCATATTTTAAAACTCTGCTGCACGGGCTGCCCTTGTCTTAACAGGCAGGAAACGATGTATAAAGGCATCGGCAAACTCGCTCCACTTTGCTAGAGAGCTCCCCTCCTCATCGTCCCATAACTCGAACCATGCATAGACCACCCCTTTCAGACGGTAGGAAACCAACTCTGCTCCCTATATCTCAGTTGCACGCATAACCCTGAGGGTCTTGTGTATCTCATCAATAAAATCCTGAGGGTCTTCTTCTGGATTGGCACCCGTAAACACTGGAGGGTCTAACAGAAGAAATCTATTCACTTTAGAACTGGTGGAATTCCCCTGCTAGCTAGATGAATTGGGCATTATTTTCGACCTTTGGGCCTGAGAGGCCACTAGCTAAGTCAACACCTGAATAGCTCCCCTAAGATCCCCATCAGAAATACCAGAACTGAAAGCTGGGGCTGGAGGTGGAATAGGAGTATCGATGGGAGGGATAGTTTCATAACAAGTTACCGCACGATCCAGAATATCAAAGAAGGGTGTTATTCCTAAATTCCCAAGTAGCCTCCAATTTATAGATGTAGTCGACTACACACTGTTAAGAAGGACTCTATTAGACACGGCTCCGAGACATCCTATAACACTTCAAAAACTTAGGCTCTGATACCAAGTTTGTCACGTCCCAACCTTGGGAGGCGTGACCGTCGCTCAATCGAGTAAACCCCAACTGAGCAAGCCTTATTCATACATTTCTACCCAACTCACTACGGTTAATGGAACAATGCTTTCTTTTATTTAGACAATAGCAAAATCAAACATTCAAAATATTTGTCCATTTTCATGTCAAACCAAAAACCATGGTTAAGTTTCAAGATTTTATACAGTTATAGTTTAGAATAACTAGAGTACAAAGTTACAACAGAGTTCATTGACCCATCCAACACCCTTACCTTACCTATACAAATTTCTATGGAGCCTCTAAGGATACAAAAGACAATAATGACAACGCCAGCAACAAGGCCCCGGCTATACCTTAAAATTGGATATCTATAACAAAATATGTACAACATAACCCCTTGAAGGAGAAAGGGGCTCACCAAGATTTGAGGGGAGGAAGCCCTGCCATGCGCGATCGGCACTATCCACTATGGAGCCACCTACATTCATTTAAAAATGTAGCGCCCCCGGCAAAAAGGACGTTAGTACCATGGAATGCTACTATTATATATAACTAAACACCATCTAGTTAGAAAGAACAACCATACACAGGTACAAAGAAATCATAAGAAACACAAAGCTTCAAATAAGCACCACATCAACAATATAAGAGGTTCACATAGTTTTAACATGAATTATGAAATTTGTAGATTGGGGAATTCCATATCGTTGCATCATCATCCATATTACCACCGCTTCCTTGAGCGGAGTCCGATCACGGCCCGATCGGCTAAGCCATCTTACCAAGACGTTACCCTTATTTCATTCTCACTTTCCAGTTTCAATTATCAACACATTACCTCCATGTGTGTATAACATGGCATCCAATCACGGTCCGATCAGCTAAGCCATCTTACCAAGACGTTACCCTTTTCCATTAGTCATCTCACTCAAATGTTTGGTTTCACATGTATTAGTTCCTTGGCACTTAGGGACACAATTACCACATTTCATAACTCACATTTCACATTATTCCCATTTTCAACATTCACCTTTCCATTTAAGATCATAGGCACATACAAAAGCAATTTAAGTTATAAGCATAGAGATAAAGTCATCTAGTTCGGCATATTAATCGCAATGTAACCTTGACTTGACATTTAGGCATTTAGAACATAGCTCATGTTTTCCACACATCCTCAATTTACAAAGAATAACACATTAAATACATGGAGAAGCACCTTCCACATACATTTTTACATCAATTCATTTGACATAACAAGTATCACATCGATCAAATTTTGGACTTACAACATTTGTACGGACACCATGGAGGCTCAATTTCTAAGAGGAGGGTTTTTTTTAGCCATACATACCTGAAATTTGCCCCTTAATGGTACTACAATGATCCAATACACATAAGCAACTTCAACCTACAATACAACATTCAATAGGGCCAATATTAGTAATAAATTTCATAACTTATGCCATTTAGGCATATTATCAAACACCTTGTAGGTATAGTACTTTAGATCTTATAACCGTAGTATTAGTTCATAAAACTATCACTATTAACCAAAAATTTATTCCACCATCATTTCTAACTAATTTATAACTTCTAACAACATATATATGACCATCCATTCACACCCGACCATCAACCTCCTTAATTAACCCATTTCACAATCTCTACAACATCAACACAATATAGGTTAGGTACTTATAGCTTCCAGTCACCATTCCATGACTTCTAACATATATATCATACATAAATAATCACCATAGAGTAGTTAGAGATGATAGACATACCTTTTGTAGTAAGAATCTTAAGAATCCCCATTTGTAGTGTTCTTGATAAATTTAGGGATTTGAATGGGAATCTATGGATTTTAAAGATCAATCCTTGTCAATATAAGTGTTTCGGAGTAGCAATCAACTCAAAATACTCCAAAAACATTACCTTGGGTCATAGAAGGGAAGTATGGGACGGATTCCCCTTGATAGAGCAAGCCCTAGCTCAAAAAATGACTTAGAGACTATCCATACCTAGTCTTGAGGTATTTATAGGACTGCTAGGTGCACGACCACAGTCAAACTGCGCCCGAGATGCTGCGGCTGAGATTGTACCGCACTTGGGCCACGCTCATACCATGCTCGGGAGGCAGAAACTCTTAGTTTTCCCGCGGTCGCGCCACGGATGCGCATCTGACACAGGTCCGGTAAAATGGTCATAACTTTCTGTATACACCTCCAAATGACGAACGGTTTGGTGAGTTGGAACCTAGACCCAAAGAGATTTAATTTTATAGGTTGTGAATCAGACAACACCTTATATAAATGTAGATATTCTTGTCCAAAGTAAGGTCTTGTACGTACTCATTTACAACTTTAGTCTATTATGAAATTTTCCAACTTGGCTTAGACTTAGGCATCTCCTTAGACCCCAAATCACTTATAATATGACTTATACGCTTATTAACATATCCAATTGATATCCATTATATCATTAATTCTCATTTACGCACAAAATAAAATAATTAGCCTACCTTGACTCTACGAAATCTTAAATTACTTAGCAAAATTTTCTGGGGCTTTACACAAATCCAAGAGGGCCGAAGATCACATAGCATACTTGAGAAAGTTATTTGACAAGTTAAGGAGGTACAATTTGAAGCTGAACCCCACCAAGTGTGCATTAGAGGTTCCTATAGGAAAGTTATTGGGATTCATTGTCAGCTATCGTGGGATCGAGTTGGACCCGTCTAAAGTTAAGGCTATTCAGGAGTTACCGCCACCTAGGAGCAAAAAGGACATGATGAGCTTCTATGTCTCAACTATATCATTTGTTTCATAGCACAATCCACAGTTATATATGAACCCATCTTCAAGATGCTAAGGAAAGATGCCGAGATGAGCTGGACCAAGGATTGCAGAAAGCTTTTGACAAGATGAAGGAGTACCTGTCCACACAACCAGTTCTAGTCCCGCCGGAAGCAGGACGGGCTTTGTTGCTCTATCTATCTGTACTGGATGGAACCTTCGGAAGTGTTTTGGGACAACATGACAAGAAACGGAGAAAAGAGCAATCCGTGTACTACTCGAGTAAGAAGTTTGCACCTTACAAAGAACAATATTCTTTACCGGAATGCACTTGTTGTGCTTTGACCTGGACGGCCCAGAAGTTGAGGCATTATTTCTGTGCCTATACCACATACCTCATATACAGGATGGACCCTTTGAAGTATATATTTCAGAAACCCATGCCGTCTGGAAAGTTAGCCAAGTGGCAGATACTGTTGAGCAAGTTCGATATCATCTATGTAGCTCAAAAGGCAATCAAAGGGCAAGCATTGGCAGATCATTTTGCTAAAAATCCGGTGGGAGGAGAATATGAACCCTTGAAAATGTATTTTCCTAATGAAGAAGTGTCATTTGTGGGAGAGGACATTACCAAAGCATACGACGGTTAGAGGATGTTCTTTGACAGAGCTGCAAATTTCAAAGGAGTGGGCATTGGAGCAGTTTTGTTATCAAAAACAGGTCAACATTATCTGGTATCTGCTAAACTCAGATTTCCCTGCACCAACAACATGGCAAAATACAAAGCCTGCATACTAGGACTCGATATGGCAATCAACATGAATATTCAAGAGTTTCTGGTAATCAGTGATTCAGATTTGCTTGTGTACCAGGTACAAGGAGAGTGGGCCACCAAGAATTCCAAGATATTTCCATATCTGCACCATGTGCAGGAATTGGGAAAGAGGTTTACAAAGATAGAATTCCGACATATGACCAGAATTCAGAATGAGTTTGTCGATGTATTGGCCACTTTGTTATCCATGATACAACATACGGATAAGAATTTCATTGATCCCATCCTGTAAGAATCCATAATCAGCCATCGTATTGTGCTCATGTTGAAGAAGAGACAGATGGAAAACCTTGGTTCCATGACATCAATGAGTATTTGGCGAAAAGAGATTACCCGGAGCATGCAAATCACACTCAGAAATGCACATTCAGTAGATTGTCCAATCTCTTCTTCCACAATGGAGTAAATCTGTATAGAAGAACTACTGATTTGGGATTGCTAAGGTATGTCGATGCGAAAGAAGCTTCTAAACTGCTTGAGGTCGTACATGTTGGGACCTGTGGCCCGGACATGAATGGTTTTGTCTTGGCTAAGAAGATACTTAGGGCCGGTTACATTTGGATGACCATGGAGACAGATTGTATCCAGTATGTCTGCAAATGCTTCCAATGCCAAGTACATGCCGATATAATAAAAGTGCCACCAAATGAGCTCAATGCAACAGGCTCACCTTGGCCATTCACTGCCTGGGGAATGGATGTCATCGGTCCGATTGAACCCACTACTTCAAACGGACACAGGTTTATTCTGGTAGCCATTGATTATTTCATAAAATAGGTAGAGGCTGCATCTTACAAAGCTATAACCAAGAAAGTCATCACAGCTTTTGTCAAAGATCGTATTGTTTGTTGATTCGGAGTTTCCGAGTCCATTGTTACTGATAATGCCGACAATTTCAACAGTGATCTAAAGAAAGCCACGTGTGAAACTTTCAAAATCAAGAACAAGAATTCCACTATAGGCATCAGATAAATGGAGCCGTAGAAGCCGCCAAAAAAAAATCAAGAAGATAATAAGGAAGATGGTAGAAAACCACAAAAAATGGCATGAGAAGCTACCTTTTTCTTTATTGGGATACCGCACTACAGTTCACACACCAACCAGAGCAACTCCTTATATGTTGGTTTATGGTACCGAGCATGTCATCCCAGCCAAGGTAGAGATTCCTTCTTTAAGAATCATACAGGAAGCGGAGCTCAGCAATACAGAATAGATAAGAAGCCGCTATGCACAATTGGACCATAACAATGAAAAGAGGATGAGCGTGGTGTGTCACGGTCAACTTTATCAGAACCGAATGTTCAGAGATTTCAATAAAATGGTCAAACCAAGACAGTTCGCACTAGGGCAACTGGTATCGAAGAAGATCTTCCCACATCAAGATGAAGCCAAAGGAAAATTCTCTCCCAACTGGCAAGATCCTTACATGGTTCACAAGGTGCTAATAAGAGGAGCACTCATACTTTCAGAAATGGACAGAGAAATTTGGCCAAAACCAATCAATTTAGACGCATTCAAGAGATACTATGCCTAAACTATTTACATTTCTTCATCTGATGTAATTGAACTACGCTTGACCTAATTCCCATTTAAGAGAGGATATGTAGGCAACCTTATGGGTTCGGTCATATCATAATAAAATTTTCATTTCCCCCCAAGATCAGAAACTAGGCAGAATTTTAAGGAGGACCTTCGAAATTCCAGAACAAGTCTAGCTAACGCCAACATATGTCAAACGGTCAAAATCGGTTAAAGAATTGGGGCAAAATTTTGAGGAGGACCCTCAAAATTCCAACATAAGAAAGCTACAATGTCTCTGAAACGTATTACAGTCACTAATTCATCTAAAACTACTTGATATTTCAATATGTTTCTAAAATAACTCTATTTTTATCAATAATTGCATATTTTTAAAAACTCTATTTCCGTAAAAGCCGGGTGTTACTCAAGGAAACTCAAACAAGGCCTCCAATATAGAGCAAAACAAGGACAGCGAACAGAAGCATGAACCAACCACAAAACTTATAATTTTTCTTTGAACGCTGGCACATCCAATGTAGCAATAACATCCGTAAATATATATACACAAAGAAAAATTACTACCAAATGGGACACCAGACACTAAACGTATCCCCAGCTAAGAAACATTCTACTCTTGTTTGCAATCTCCTCTTTGCATGAGGCTAATCCTTGCCTCCACATCTTTGCATGAGGATAATCCCTGCCTCTACACCTGCATGAGGCTAATCCCTGCCTCCATACTTGCATGAGGCTAATTCCTGCCTCCCTATCTACATGAGGCTAATCCTTGCCTCCATACCCGCATAAGGCTAATACTTGCCTCCGCACTTGCATGAGGCTAATCCTTGCATCCACGTCTCCATGAGGCTAATCCTTGCCTCCGTATTTGAATGAGGCTAATCCTTGCCTCCATGTCTACACAAGGATTATCCTTGCCTCCGTACTTGCATGAGTAAGGCAGAGTGAAGCAGAAGAATTGTCAAAATTGAAGTTGAAAATGCGGTCCACTATGCAATCGCATAATCAATATGCGGACCGCATAATCGTCGCATAAATTCCTCAAGGATTTGTGGAGGTCAATTCTGCGGTGCAAAATGCGACCGCATAACAGGAATGCGGACCGCATTCCTGTCGCAGACCTAGGCAGACCCTCAGGGTTTTTGGAGTCATTTCTGCGGTCCAATCTGTGGACCGCATTTTGATTCTGCAATCGCAGAATGTGACCGCAGATCTTGCCGGGCTCCTATTTTTTTTTTCCAAATTTTAAGACCCGACCCCTTTTTAATAAAACACCCAACCCCTTCATTTTAACAACATTACTGATCAAATTAAGAGATAGGAAGAGAGGGTCTTGAGAGAGAAAGTCATCTTCTCCAAATTCTTGTTCTTCAAAACTATCCGGGCCGGGGGAAATTCAAGCTTATCTTCATACCTCCTTCCCTACGGGTAAAATCCCTAACTTTTCCCATTGAAATTCTGTTTTTAAACTAAGGGGAGGGAGGGGAGTCTCATGCATTGATCCTTGAAAATAATGGTTGAAATGATGCATGCATGTCTAGTAATAACCTAAAATCTAGTAAGAGGAATTGGGTAGGGGTAAAGAAGTGTTCAAAGAAGGGTTGATAACCTAAGTAAGTTGAGTAACAATTGTGAACTTCTATTCTAAGTTATGTGTATTAGTTTGTGAACTATATTGATGTGCTAGATTATTTGGTGAATTGGAAGTAGAATTTAGGAAGGAATTCGGCTCCAGGAATATATGGCTAACTTTAACCGCTGTAAAATCGCCTTGTTTGGTGCCTAATTACTTGGCATGTGGTGTTTTCATGAATTAGTTGTGGAGTTGACCTCTCGTGAGTAGTA